>CAXKVX010001836.1:0-107974 GCA_964058865.1 Eleocharis quinqueflora
AAGATAGATAGCCTATTTTTCATTCTAGTTGAAAGTTAATACAATAATAAAGTTTTTGAAACTGAATTAGCTACTTGTAGATTTAGGGCACCTAAAAACATCAAACTGAAACACTATACTTACTCAGTCCTAACATACTACATACTAGGGGCGGAATCAGAGACAGATTCAGAGGCTTTTAAGCTTTGACATAACTAAGTTCGAACATTGATGTTGAGATCAAGCACGGACACAAATTTACTAAAATATCATTAAAAGCTCGTTTTCATTAAAAATATACTAAATTTTATGTTTTTTTAAATTAAGCCCAGGCACCTGCTCGAACTTGCCCATGAATGGCTCCGCGACTGCAAAACTATCGTTGAGCCAGCCTAGGCTCTGACCCCAGATTTTCTCGACCCGCCTGTCTAATTAAATTTGTTAGAATTGTTATCCTAACCGTCTTGTCCCTCCTCTCCCCCTCATCTCTTCGTCTCGAGCCCTCTTTGTCTCTCTACGCTCGTTAATCTCTCTGCTCAGCACATACTATCATTGTTGCCTCCGCACTATTAATTTATGCCTTATTTCTTTCAAAGGAGAAATAATGAGGGAGTTTTACAGTGGGTTCAGGGGCAGAGTTATGTGGAAGTAGAGTGAATCAACTGATTCATTTTAGATTTTTTTTTTCAAATTAATTATGTATTTAATTTTTTTTTTAAAAATATACTTATTATTTAAAATATTTTTAAAACAAATATGTACTATTTTGAACCTTCACTAAAAAAGTCCTATGTTTGAACCAACACGACAAAAGTCGTGAATCCGTTCATGAGTGGGTCCTACATTTTATTAAAGAAGAACGTTGGTTAAATAAAGAGCACCGATTGCGTTTATTGGGCTTATTACACTTTACAATTGTATTTCTTTTGTTCTAGTGTTGGACTTGTTATTGTAATAAATGAGTCAATAGAGAGTTATGTTTGTCGTCATATACAAATTAGATAACTCTAGTGACAGGAGAGCATGAAAATATAATAAAATTAATTAATTATTTCTTATTTATTTCTCTTTGCTTCCTGTATATCACAACTCCAGTCATTTTTCTCATTTCACTTCAATTGCATTAATAACTATCTATTATTTTTTTTAGGAAATTTAGTTATATGTCATTCAATAATAATTCAATAAGAAAAATGACACTCAATAACAGAAAATTAATTACATGTCACTTCATTTTGAATTTATATTTATGCCATTAACAATATTTTAACATAATTAAAAAACAAGTTAATCAAGAAATTTAGTTATATGTCACTCAATAACAATCAAGAAATACTAGTGGGGTATTTTGAATTCTGCAGTTAAAGATCAACGGTTTATTTTGAATCATATCAGTGACGATCGAACAATATTCTTTAATTCGACGATTCAGATTAAGCTGGACAGAGAGCGCAAAAAAAGTGCGCACAGAAAATTTCGTTTCAATAGGCAAAATTCCTGCTTGTTTCGATCTGGATCATTCAAAATTCATCTAACGGCCAAAACATCTGTCCTCTGAATCAAATCACAACCGTTCGTGACGATCGAGCGGTCGGATCGAGACAAGCAGAGAAACCAGCAGAGATTTACGAGCAACAGATTCGGACCCATTTTTTATATTAGAAATTTAATAAATCAATTATAAATATAAAGAAAGAGTGATGTGAAAGTTTGAAAGTTGGAATGTACTGAGTTTTGAGAATCTTTTATTTTTCAGCACAATTCATTATTTTTGTTTTTGTTCTCAAATTTTTATTAAAACAAAATATTAATATTTTAATTTATGAGTTGGATTATATTTAGGTAAATTTTTATAACAACTTTTATTGCGTTCGTACAGGCCGTAATCAATTTTTTATTGTCGCAAGTCATTGAGATGTAGATGTTCGAGTCTACTTGCATCGCTCGAGTCTAATTTGGAATCAGAGAAACGAATGATTCAAAATTGAATCTGACATAAAGTCACTATAATTTACTATAATTGCCGGAAAATTTTCACCACACTAGACGTGATATTCTTTTTTGTGATATAAAGTATTATATACTCTACTGATAAAATTGATTTTTTTGTTTGATAGTCTTTTTTATTTGTTTGTGCGAAATTTATGAATTCATTAATAATTTCATTTTTATAGTTTATTATTCTTAAATGTGTGTGAATTTTTATATATATTTTTAAAAAAATATGATTGCTTTTTGAAATAATTCTCACAATTGACTAATATGTAACAATCTACAAAACAAGTAGTTGAACCGATTGACCCGAAATTTTACCGAATTAACGTCCGGTTCGATATTTAAAACACTTATTTCTAACATTTTTTTGTCCTACCAAATTGCCAATTTATGTTGTCCTTATTTATACTACCAAAAAAAGGAATATATAAAGCGAATTTTAGATAGTCATGCTAAACATCAAATCAATCAAAACCGTTAGTCAATCGATAATATATGAACTTCAAATGAGGTTGTTGAATCATGGATTAATTCTTGGTGACCTTGAGCTCCTATATATGGACGCTTGTTAATCTGAAATTCTGAATGGCATGCATCTATGTTAAAATTTATAATTAATTCAGTTGAAACTTGGGTAAACAACATATATAGGATAATACTAATAACCTGTGTTGCACGAGTGCGGGTGCGCGTATCCGATACAGTGCGGATACGAGTGCGTATATATATATATATATAATAAAAAATCATATTATATATTAAAATGGTTGAAATTTGTTTTTCTATTCAACTTTTTTTTAATATATATTGATACTTATGAAATAACAAAAAAAAATATAAGCATTTGATTAAACACTTTCTTGACAAAAGAGTTTATGCTATATCGAAAATAATACTATACAAATTACATAGCGTGATTAATATTATATAATATACACAATTGCTTATTTAATATTACTAAAAAACTCAATTCGTATCCAAAACGTATCTTGACCGAATCCGTCGGTCAAATAATATAAAATAATCGGATATGCCACATGGCGTATCCGATACGCACCCGCACCGTATCCAAGACGTATCCGTATCCGAGCCGTATCCGATACGCGTATGACTAGAAGAATGAAGTATCCGAGTAACATAGTTAATAACCATTGTTTCTTATATTTATTATCCCTATAGGATGTTGGAGGAACCTAATAGAACTGACATTTAAAGGTATTTTTTTTTAAATCTTTTGTTTTATTTCTATTACCATTTTTATTTATCAATTATTTAATATTGTTAATCATTTATTTTTATTAAGAAATACATAAAATAGTTTAATCCTTTACTCCAACATGTCCTTTAACAAATCCCAAAGTTAATTTTATTTTAATTAATATTCGTTAATTTAATTTTGTGATTAATATTTTTATTTTTTGTTTGCAAAATATCATAGGTCACTCTTATCTCGCTACATTTGTCTCAATCTTTTCAAGATATTTTTGGTGAAGAAGTTTATAAAGAACATGGTAGTGTTCCTGAATACATTATGGAAATTTCTAATATTATTTCAAATCATACGACACTTAAACTCTGAACTTTCTAACGAATTTTATTGCATTTCAAAATTAAATGAACTCATCTTAAATTATGTCCAGGGAGAAGAAAAGTTGAGAAGAAAATAAAAAATAAATTAATCAGGTTGTCATCAGCTCTGAGAATAATGCAAATTAGCAACATTTGTAGTACCAAATCTGGAGAATTGCACATTTGTAGACAAATAAAAAATAAATCCTTAATTTTTAAATATTTTCAAAAACAGCTCATAAATTGCACATTTGTAGTACTAAATATGAATTGTTCTTAAATATTTAAAATAAGCAACAAAGCTCCAAAAATCACGAAATTTGATTTCCTATAATATTTTGATATTAAGAATTCACTGAGCAACTTAAATCTCTATGTATTGATATTTATATATGCATAGTACGTAAGATGGTATTGTGCTGGTTTTGTGTTAATTTTATTCCGAAGTTCATATTAGTCTAAATTAATAGAGACTTTTGAATTAATTATATATTTGATTCATCCATAATTATAGTTACTTTGTGTACGTCTTTCACATGTTTTTGAATCCAACTTCTAATTGAAGTATGTATACTGGCTAAACTATTTTTTATCCCCAAATTAATCAATAATTCAGTACAGTATCAAAATGTATAATTATACAACACGATTTCCAATTTGTCACTGTGACTTAGACATAATGCCAACATTCAATACATTTATTTTGCAAGAGATGCTTTGAAATAAAAATACTCTGTTTTAGGACACGATGCAAAAAAATATTTATGTATCAATACAAACAAAGAGCATGGCTAAAATAATATGCATAGTACACCACATTTTGTAATATGCATATAGATATAGGTCATTAAATTGAGATTTAAGTTGCTCAATAAATTCTTCATATGAAAATATTGTAAGAAATAAAATTTCATGATTTTTAGAGCTTTCTAGCTATTTTTTAAATATTTTTTAAAAACAATCCAGATTTAATACTACAAAAGTTTCATTTCTGGGCTGCTTTTAAAAAATATTTAAAAAATAGCAAGAAAGCTCTAAAAATCACGAAATTTTATTTCCTACAAGATTTTGATATGAAGATTTTATTGAGCAACTTAAATATCAATTTAATGATCAAATTAAATACAAATGGACGCATAGTACATTATGTGGTGTACTATGCATATTATTTTAGCCATGCTCTATAATATGAAAAAAGCTTTACACAGTGATTGTATATTAAGTTGTTTTCATATCAAATTAAAATTGATTAAAATCCAAGGGTCAAATATTTAACGGTAACAAATGTTAATCATGAGTCATACATCTTCTCCCAAATCAATTTTTAGTTTAAACAAGAGATGAGAACAAAAGAGCCAAAACAATTCAATAGAACTTTTTGAGAACTCAGCGGTGCTATATATATATGATCTAATTTAAAGGTGAAAATCATCCCCATTAGACTCATAATTTAATATTTCAATACTTTCAATCAATTATCGAAGAAGTAACTGAGAATGGTCTGAGTTAAAAAAATCTCTTTTTTTTTTGAAAATATGCAACAAAATGGATGAACCATAGAAACTGAAAAATGATTTTGCCACATCAGCTAAAATGATAAAACTAATATATCTCTTGGTACTCTCAACTATGTTTCAATATCAATTTTAAGTTTAAAGAAATTTACAAAGTTAGGAAAAAAAGTTATTTCACTTTTCTATTATAACAAGATCTAATCTTATTCCCAAGAAATTGATTTTCAATTCCAACTAATTTCACAATTTTCTTTAGACAAATAGTCTCGTTTTATTTCACTATCGATTGACTAATTATTTTATGATATTGATGTTTACATAACTACATCACGTCTCAAGTTTTTAACTAAAATATATCAATTAAGAAAACACATAAATACTGAAAAACTCAAAATTTGCGAACACAAGAAATGGGCGCTCCAAAATAAAACTATTCATAACTTTAGAACTAATAAGACGTGATAACATAAATAATATTAGAATATTTAATTAATTATCGTCACTACCAAATTTGATTCATTATTTATTATATAAATATGATAAGCATATAAATAAAATTATCTATTCACAATTAAAATTCAAGCCATCTAATACTTTGATTGTATTTTTCACTAAAAAACACACAAAGAAAAAAGTAAATGTTACGAGAAAATTTTTCTTGGTGCCTCCAATATCTCATGATTACAAATAAAAAGAAGAAATTGAAAATAAGCTAATAGTATTTACAATACGTTTAGTTGAGATAAATTTTGGTGTAATAATTTCAGCATCTTTCAAAGTTAGAGAAAATGAGCTGACTTATTCATACAAACTAAGAGCAACTATTATATTATTATTATGGTATTTGGCATATTTCGGTTTTAAATGAAAAAATCATCCATATTGCACTTACGACTACAATAAATGCATGATTTAACCACCTCCATTGTAAGCTCCGTACGGCATAATATTAATCGATCGGGAAAAAAATAACTCTGAAATCTGAATAAAGCCCAATCCAAGATTTTTATTACTTGGATAATTAATGATGAAGGCAGAGCCCAAAACCATAGAAAATTTGGGCTTTTGGGCTCATATGGAAGATTAGATTATGGTTACTTAAAGTGTCTAATATTCATCTTGTAATATTGTGCCAATGTGCATTAGGTATTCATTTATTGTAATTTGAAATCCTAATCACGTTTAAGTACTGTAATCTAAGTGCCACTGTATTTTTGAATTTTTGTGAAGAAATGCAAAACGGCCCAATAGAAAGCCCAAAATGTAAAAACCCAATTATAACTTGAAGCTATTCTGCTCGTAGTCTTATTCCAGGCCTCTTTTTATTTATTATTACTTCAATCTCATCAGCAAAAAAGAAATAATTTGCCTTTACACAGTAATTAATAACAAATAAAAATACATTAAGCTTGCATTATGTTTACTGTTTACCTGGGTAATAATTATTATTTTGAATAATTAATTAGTTTTGTCAAGATACAGAAGAGTGCATGTGTATATGTTCGAAAAATAAGTAGGAACTTCTTTTTTTTGTGAAATTATCAAGAGAAAAAAAAGTCAACTTTCAAGTGGTGAAAATCCATGATAATTGGTTGATATTTGACAGCATGATACATTGATACATGTAGGCTGTAGCTCATGAATACCTTATAATGATTTCACTGCTATTTTACCTTTTTCAACTGAATGCGCAAAACTATTCAAACAAATACATACATGTGCAGAATTTTCAATAATGTTACCATGTGGTACTTAGCCTTTTGCACTAAAAATGATTTGTTTCGGTAATATTGAGCTGGTGATAATTAGATCAAAGATCACTTCAAAATATAAAAAAGGACAAAAAAACACCATAAGTACAGGTATTTACATGTTAAGTATGTGTATAATAAATCACTTTGAGATACTACAGAATTAATGTTTGGCCGTAAGCAAGGGGCTATAAATTTAACTAGGTGAAGAGTTCGCGCGTGAAAAAAAAATGACAGAAAAAAAATTGCGAAAAAATAAATCGAAAAAAAAAAAAAAATTCGGGGAAATTTCGTAAAAAAAGGTAAAAACGCTACAGTGTTTTACTGTAGCATGAACAGAAAAAACACTGTTCATTGCACTAGAAATGAACAGTTTATACGCTATACAGAGATCTGTAGACGACTAAGATATCCTGGAGCAACTCATAAAATTTTCCATATACATTAATTGGCAAAGCACGTGTTTAGCATTTGTCAATGGCAAACTATTACAATAATATTTAATTTGCGGATATCCAAGATAGTAAGATTTATATCTTTTTTTTTCTTTTTGGTCGGCAAATAATGAGGATACCTAATTAGTTTATTAATTATGTAACTTGACCGGTGGGCCTAATCATATTGTTCTTGCTCTAAATTATAGTGTACTTTTACATGTTCTAATAAAATAAAATCAAGCTTGAGGTCATTTGCCGGGGAGACCAACTTGTCTTACTAATTGAAACCGATAGCATTGCACTATTTATATAAATAAGCGTGTATATATATGATGAGGGATCGGATGACAACAATTTTGATGATATCAGTTATGACAACAATTTTTTTTTTATTTCAAAGTTTAAGTTGTTGATCTAAATTATTGAACACGATCTTCACAAAAAACTACGCTTGCTGATCAAATTTTTCATTTTTGAATTTTTTTACTATTTATTAAAACGGATACAAAAATATGCCAAAGTTACAACAACTTAAATCATTGAATTTTGTATCCATCTTAATAAAAAGTAAAAAATTCAAAAAATGTAAAATTTAATTTGCAAGCACATTTTATTATGGAGATCATGTTCAACGGTTTAGATCAATAATTTAGACTTTGAAAATGAAAAAAATGATTGTTGTTATAGTTGATCTCACCAAAGTTATTTTCATATGATCCCTCCTATATATATATAGAATTCGGCTAACATACTAACGTTAGCAAAACTGAAAACGTCCTAACGGATGCTTATTTCGAATTTCAAACTGGAAACGGTCGATCCGAATCGCTTAAATTGTTGTTCATACTAAAACCTACGTAGGTACAATATTATACATCTTTTTGAATTCTTTACTATTTTATCGGAGGCATTGAAGAATGTGTTGAAATTGGAGGTTTTTCTGAATCGTTAGATTAATGCGAATGCCTCCAACAAAATAGTAAAAAAATCGAAAAATATAAAATTTGGTCCTTACGTAGGTTTTATTTTGGACAATAATTTCAACGGTTCGGATCGACCGTTTCCGATTTTAATTCAAAACAGAAATCCCTTAGAACGTTTTTAGTTTTTACGTTAGCCGGATTCTATATATATATATATATATGATTGTCGACTCTGTACCTGTACCCACGAAAGTGCATGCATGCAGGGGCGGACCCATGCTTAGGCAAGCACGGGCAAGTGCCCGGCTTGATTTTCAAAAAACGCAAAATTTTGTGTATTTTTAGTTATTTTTTAGTGAAAAATGAGTTTTTAATGATATTTTAGTGGGTTTTAACGGGTTTGTGCCCGAGCTTGATCTCAACCTCAGTGCCCCGGCTTAATTGTGCCCGGACTTAAAAAGCCTCTAGATCCGCCCCTGCATGCATAATATATATGCATTCGATGTTAACCACAACTATATAATGAACACGTAATTAATCAATAATATAGGGTTCTAACAAAGATAAAATCAGCACATACGTGGCCAAAGCTGCACCCAGCTTTATGTTAATTTTGATATATTTGAACCCGTCAAGCAGCGTATATATAGTAAATTAAACAAATAAGATAGTACAAATAATCAATTAAATATGTGTTAGTTGTTGTTTATTGTGTACGCAACAATCGAGTTGCCATGCAAGTTGGCACTACACAACAATTAATACATGCATCTTCACACTCAAATTAAAACACAAGTTCAACCAAGGAAGGAAAGAAAAGAAGAAAACACAGCTAGGATTAATGGTCCTGTATGTATGGCTATTAATTGCTTCATGACCCGCACATGTGGGATAATTACAACTATCAAATATCAAGCACACCGTTTCATCGAACTTTTCTCGAAACCAGCTGCTGTTTCCATCAATACCTCTTCTAGTGTACTCAATAGTTTGATCACGACTTTACTAATCCTGAGAAGATGTGGTGTATGGCACGAGACAGCCAGACAGGCACGGAATGAAATCTTCTAACGCTTAGCAAAAACACTGTGCGTGCTGCGCAACAAATTTCAAATTTTGATTTGCATCGAGATTCATGCAAATTAAATTTATAATATCATATCCCCTGAATCAAATCTGAGCCGTCCGTAGCCTACAGCGCAGAAAATCTGAATCGTTTCGTTGCCTACAATGCAGAAAATCTGGATCATCCGTACCTGTTGCGCGGCAGAAGAACATCTTCAGAGAGGCATATATATATATATATATACAGTGGTACTTGTATTTTGTTATTATGTTTGCATGCTTGTAATTAGCTAACTTCCATTTGAAGGAAAAGTTATCTTACTCACATGCGTTTATCATATGTTGAGTACATGTTGTCACTTTAATTTGTGTGCGTTTGTTTCTAATTTATTGAGTGCAACAATGATTTGTACTCGAGCAAAAGTACATTGCAAATTGAGGTAACATGTCACCTACTTTCATAAAAAAAAATGCAAATGAAACATGGCAAAAATATGAGTAAATTAAACTGTGGTACTCAAGCTCTTAACTCAAGATATTCTCAATAATCTTTAAATTGTAATTTATCATACTTAATAATTTATTTATATCATGATTTGTAGGAGACAATATTTTTAATGCAGAATCAATAAAAACTCAACAACCGATTATTTAATGATACACTTTTCTATAACAAGTTTCATATATTCACTAATATAAAATGCACAGATTAAAGAGTGAGATCACGGTACTTACGATCTCGAATTTTAGAGTGCAAATGATCGATCTGGACCGTTGAAAATATTATCTATACTAAAATCTACACAAAGACCAAAATTCTCATTTGTAGACTTTTTTTTACTATTTTCTCGAATGAGTGAAAAATTCATTGATTTAAAGATTTACAAACCTCTTCAATTAAAAGTTTTTAACTCATGTGATAAAATAGTAAAAAAAATTTGAAAATGAAAAATTTGATCTCTAAGTAGAGTTTAGCATGAACAAGATTCAATAGATCAGATAGTCCTTTTCTAATTTGAAATTTGAGATATGATTCGCAAGACCAGCTCCACCGTACTACCGTACTTACGTAAGCATCATAATATCAATGCTGATCATATACCAGAAAACATATATAATCTCCCCCACATATTTAACAAGGTGGTCAGGATTTTTCGTTTCATATCAAAACACATTTATACATCAATCACACCTTGGCAATTCCATATATCATCAATCACTGAATCGAAGTTTATGACTCATAATCTGAACTCGTTAAATATGTCGTCGCAAAATTGCATATTGACAATCAGTATTCAAATTCAATTTTCCATTCCATAATACTTCAATTATTATGGACAAATTTAATTCTCATAATTAGATGGAAACAACTTCTAATAAATTTTAGTTTTATGATATAAATTTTAAAATTTAACAAATAATAAATTAAATCGTAAATTCAAGTTATAGAAGTTTTCGGTAACCTTCTAAAAAATTAATATATATACGGATGATACCAAATCTCGAATTGACTTCTCTCCAACTTCGTCATCCATTAATCATCCAACAAAATCAGATTTCTCATTGTTTGTAACCAATGGAAGAAGAGGAATAAATCGGATCAGAAATAGACCATTTTAATATTATTTGTTTTTTTTATTTCCCCTTGCCAATCTAAATGGAGACCAATGGACAAGATTAGAAATATATGGTGATCATAATTAATACTCATTAACAAAAATTAAAGCAACCCCTATTTAACTAGGAAATGATCACAAAGGAATAAAAGGAGGTAATTAGCTGCACTTGATTAAACTCATTACTCATGGTAGAAGCTGTGTTGGCAAATAATTTGTTAATATTAATATTTTCTTCTTTGACCAACAACTAATAATAAAATTCGAAAGAATAAAAAGGACATCATAATTAGCACACATAATAAAATACAATTAAAAGAGTTCATTACACTACCACAATTTTGGTTATTAATGTGATTAGATATATTTTTTTCTGTGGCAAATCACTTCCACAGAAATAAATTTTTTTTGCGTGAATTTATTACGGAACAAATTATGGACGGAAAAATATCTTTTCCATAGAAATAGTCTTTGCTTCCACGGAAATATTTTTCTCTCTTCCATGAAAAAACTCTACTCACGAAAATACTCCAAATTTTTTTAGTGGGAAAATCCCCTCCAAAACTTCACAGAATTATACTCTCTGTTACTCTCTCTCTCTCCCAAAGAAAAAACTCTACCCACGAAAATACTCCAAATTTTTTAGAGAGAAAATTCTCTCCAAAACTCCATAGAATTTCTAATTTCATCTGCATATTTTATTTACTTTCCCCTTTCTTCTCTAAACCTAACATTTGTTCTCTCTGTGCTAGCGCCGACTAAAATCTCTCTCTTCTCAAATCATGATGCTCTTCTCCCTCAAATAAAGTCTATTTCTCCTTTAATTTCTTGGATCATTTTCTTTTCCTGATATTCTGTGGAGTCTTCTCTTCCTAAGCTAGAAACTTACTAGCAAGCAAAGGTTGATACAAGCTTTCATCTCGCAAAGCATCAACTTGTCACTGGTCTTATCCCATTCATCTAATTTCTTGGCTAAGTAAGCCCTGCCCTTTTTTTTTATTGTTATTCCTCTTCTTCTTTATGGAATTTTTTTTGCGAGATAAAAGTTTTCAGGTTTATTTTTCATGATTTTTGAACATTTTTTTTGTAGTATGTAAAATTATATAGCAAAATTTTAGATAAAAGTTTATTTTATATTTTGTATAGTTTACAACGTGTAAATGCCACTTGATTGTAATTGGTGTTATGACAAATAAAAGTTGGTTAATAAAATTTGTGCAACAATAATAAAATTTATTGGCAGAATAATGGTTCTACAAATAGTACAATTTCTAAAAAAAAATAATGATTCTATCGACAAAAATAATATTTAGCTGCCAAAATTTATATTATGACGAAAATAAATAAAAATTATGTTGATAATACAATTATTTCAATGGTAACTTTTGAAGCAATTCTGTAGTAATTTTTGAATTATTTTCTTGCAACTACTATGAAAATGTGTCATGCTAACCATGAAAATAAAAATAGATGACACTACAAGCAAAGTTATTTCCTTGGAGTTATTTCTATGCTTAGCTCCACCCAAAAATAGTATTTCATGGTCGTTCATGTAAAAAATATTTTTTGTGAGGAAAGAAGTTTCATAATTATTCCATAGAAAAAATGACTTTTTTCTTCTTATTTCCACAGAATAGTTATTTTTCTTTCCACGCTAATAATCAAAATTTTGATAGTGTTATAAAGTATATATGTATAACATCTGCATTCAACATTTAGTATTAATTAGTGTAATAATTAATTAAATGTCATTTTAACACTGTTGAATTTCTGGTTAGACTGCTGACATCACCATTAATTTGTACTATTATCGTCATGATTATGCTAACCATGACTTTTCCAAGTGGGATAAGGTTTTTTGTGTGCAGAAGAAACGCCAAAGTCACATCTACACATTTTAATTAATTCAATATATTTTCTTTGTTTTCCTCAAAAGAAGTCTCATCTCACAATCTCACATGTAACGCTTACTTTTTCAAGGAAAAATGTCCCTAGATTGATATTTTTTGCGTCACTATGTATTTTAAATAAATTGTTATGTATATTAGACGTACCCTAGCGCTATTTATTGTTTTGATTGAAAAATAATCATGAATGTTAAATAAATTGTTATGCATATTTATTAATATTACTTTTTTAGCTTTACATGTATAATAACTCGTGTATAATTTTTTTCAGTACAAAATAACATAGGCGACACAATTAACATGCATAATAACTCATATCTAACATACATAGCGAGACACGTATCAATGAAGCATCGATGAGGGTATTTATATCAGCTCCATTTTTCAAATTCACATCATTGTCAATTAGCTATTTTTGCAACGACGCCATATTACCCGAAATTTTTTTATTAACCAAAATAAATTAAAAAGACACGAAACTGACAAAATTCGGATCAAAATCACCAAAGTAGCCATTCCGGAATCACAGACTCCAGAGTAACTCCGGAATAACAGACTCCGGAGTAACTCCTGAATTACTGATTCCGGAGTTTAGTTCGTATGAATTCAAATGAATTCTCTGCGTCCTCTGAATTTTTATTAATAAAAATATTAATATTTTAATTGATGAGTTGGGATGTATTTAGGTAAGTTTTTGTAGCGAATTCGACTGCATTTATTGGGATTATAAATAACTTTTTTTAACGTCGCAAATCATCGAACTGTAGATATCCGAGTCTACTTCCACCACGTTGAGTCCGATTTGCGATCGGAGAAACGTGCATCTCAAATTTAGCTCCATCTTGAACTTATATCTTAATTAGTCTTTTTTTAGCATGAGTTTGCGTCGGATTCAATTTTGAAAAGACATGTGAACCTGAATGTTATAAAATATGGTCATTGCTACAAAAGATTTGAAATAAAAGTCATAAATACTATTTTTATTTTCCTAAGGTCAATCATGAAAAAAAATTCAACTTTTGAAAATATTTATTTATTAAAATATTAATAATTTAATACAACTCTTGGATTCTATTTAGGTAAGTTTTTGTAACGACTTTGACTGTGCTCGTCGAGACTGTAATTAGTTTTTTTATCGTCTCAAGTCATCAAGCTGTAAATATCCGAGTCTATTTACACCGCGTCAAGTCTGATTTGCGATCGGAGAAACGAGTGATTCAAAATTGATTCTGACACAAACACATGATAAAAAAATACAAATTAAGATATAAGTTGATAGTGGAGCTAAATTTTATATGCGCGTTTCTTCGATCGCAAATCAGACTCAACTGGTGGAAGTAGACTCGAATATCTACAATTCGATGGCTTGCGATCATAAAAAAGAATTAATTATGATCCCGGAGAGCGTAGTCGAAGTTTGTAGAAAAAAATGCTAATCATACTTAATATTTTTTGTAACAACTTTAGCTAAGCTCGTTGGCATCATAATTAGCATTTTTTATCGTCGCAAACCATTAAGCTGTAGATATTCGAGTCTACTTTCATTGCGTCGAGTCTGTTTTGCGATCGGAGAAATGAGCAATTCAAAATTGAATCCGACGCAAACTCATGCTAAAAAAGACTAATTAAGATATAAATTCAAGATGGAGCTAAATTTGAGATGCACGTTTCTCCGATCGCAAATCAGACTCGACGTGGTGGAAGTAGACTTGGATATCTACAACTCGATGATTTGCGACAGTAAAAAAAATTATTTATAATCTCGATAAATGCAGTCGAATTCGTTACAAAAACTTACTTAAATACAACTCAACTCATCAATTAAAATATTAATATTTTTATTAATAAAAAATTCAGAGGACGCAGAGAATTCATTTGAATTCATACGAACTAAACTCCGGAGTCAATGATTCAGGAGTTACTCCGGAGTCTGTGATTCCGGAATGACTAGTGATTTTGATCCGAATTTTGTCAGTTTCTTGTCTTTTTAATTTATTTTGGTTAATAAAAAAAATTCGGCCATATTACGGCAAAAACCATCCCTTTCATGTGCGATGAGCATTTGATTCAGTGATACCACAACTATTATGAAATATCAACTATTGCATAGAGCGTGAATTTGATATTATTGCATATAATGATATTACCTATTGCAGATACATATTGTATATATATATATTATTTTTGTCTTGCTGAAAATTGGTCAAAAATATTTAAGTATTTTTATCTTATACATTATACATTCGGCTTCCTTTTTTGTCCTTTTCTGAAAGTTAGCAAAATTAGTTATGGTGTTTTTTATAAGGAACATATACATGACTTAATTATTATTAATTTTTTAGAATTTTCTTTTAATTTATTTAGTTCTCTTCCGTGCAAAGAGATATTTTTTATGCAAGGACATTTCACCACTCACAACAATTTGGTAGTACTAATTAAATAGGTACCTCGTGCAAGTTTTCTTCAAATAATGAAACTAATTATCCAAGATAAACTAATTATCCAAATAATGAAACTAACTATCCAAGATAAACATGGTAATACTTATTTCGATCTAGATCGTCCAATTAAAAATAGACGGATCAGATCGCTCACAGATTTGAATAAGGATGCTGACTTTGAAAAATCTCATTCATTATTTGAATTTCAACAAATGAAATTTGATTAATAGAATCCTACTTTTTTTTTAAAAAAAATATGAAATTTGAATAATAGCTCTTGATGTCTTGATGTGGCAAAACCTGCGCCATGCTTTAAGTTCATTGCACCTATCTATAATGAAGGCGTAGAAAGTGTACTATAAAATAATTAAAAAGTTCCAAGTATATATCTCTAAATAGTAGGTGTCGCCGTTAGCATGCAACTTGATTTAAATAAATTAAGGCCATTGAAAATAATTAAATTAATTAATTGCCTAAAGGGAATATCTATCAGTGCAAGTGTGCAACACATCCCTTCAACAATTGAAGAATAGAATAATAGCATCGCTAGCAATCAGACAGCTCGTTTTTCAACAACAAAAATATAGCAGAAGGCGGAAGGTTTTCTGAAAGGGGAGTCCCCCCCGTGAGTAAAGAGAAGAAAAAAGAGAGGAAAACTCTAGCCGCCACCGTCGGCGGGGGAGGCCTCATGGGAGGAGGATCTCCTCCCGCCACCCCCATGTACATTCCCCCTTCTCCTCTTCCTCCACCACCTCTCCACCCAAATAAAAATCACCCCACCAAGTTGAGAGAGAGCCATCGTTGAAAACGTGAGAGAGGAGGGAATCGGCCACCCGGTTCTCCCGTTAGCCACCTCTCTCTCCGATCTACCGATTTCTCCCTCAAAGCTTCCGGCCGGGAAGGAAGAGAGGAGGGAAATCACATCGCCGGTTCTCTCCCGTTAGCCACCTCTCTTCCATTCCCGCCACCACCTCTCCACCACTCTTTCTCCCTCCTAACCTCAAACCCTCGCCTCCACTCGTGGATTCTCTTCAACGGCGAGCACGGTGGCGATGCCGGGCTCCGATTTGTCGCGAAGGCGGCCGTTACAAGGGAATGGCAAACCCTAACACAACCGGAGAACTACATGCCGCTCTCCATATCCGGTAGGGCCATGTGGTGGTGCGAGATCTTGCAATCCAACCGAAGGAGTCTACCCGCCGGAAGTCGGAGATCCGATGCACATATTGCGGTCGAGATTGTCACCGGAGTAAAATTTGGCCGCTTTGACCGCCATCTTTGAAACTGCCCAAGGGGCCCGGTACCGCGATACCGACTTCAATATGCGAAAGATTGAGGCATCCTCTCAAGTCGCGGCGTCACGGTAAGTGTCTTGAGAACCGGCGTTTATGTGGATTTTGTAGGATGTGTTGTATTCTTTGTTCCAATTTTTCGTAATTTTGTAGGATGTGTTGTAAATTAGGATGTGTTGTAAGTAGGATGTGTTGTTTTTGTTTTTTCCTTTCGTATTCTGTAATCCAAAACCCGACATTCATGCCGTCGGCGAATGAAATTTGGGAGGCTTGACCCCCATCTTTTTCTCAAAAAAAAAAAAAATAGCATCGCTAGCTGCATCGGTGCAAGCCCAAAAAAGACAAATGGTGTTTTCCATTCTACAAACGCTGTGTGGGGACTCTAACTCCGAAAATTTTTAAGTAATAAAAATATTATATATAATTAAACATATAAAAATGTTATCTGCAATTTGAAACTGCATTCTCGTCAGTACTATTGGCGAGTTTATCTTTTTTTCAAAGTTTTAAAAAAAAATCTTAAACTCAGTCAGTAGCACTGACAAGTTTATCTTTTTTTTTTTCCACCGTTAAAAAAAATCTTAAAATTCGGCAGTGCTACTTGCGAGTATAGCCTAAACAAAACACTTTAAACTAACGAGGATAGTACTTTTTAAATTCCAGGTAACATTTTTTTATATATTTAATTATATATAATATTTTTATTAATTAAAAAAATTCGGCTCTAACTAAAGCTAGCTAGCGCACTGTTTGCAGAATAAACCGTGTCCACAGTTTAATCTGTAACAAAAAGGTCAAGTGCATGTGCATCCAGCTTGCTGGTACTAAAATATTTGAAACCTTTGTTTCTCAAGTATCCTACTATGTCCATATTTATCGGAACCGGATTTTCTGCTCGTAAATTTCTGCTTGTTTCGATCTGAATCGTTCAAAATTCATCTAACGATCAAAACATCTGCCCCTGAATCCAATTACAGCCGTCCGTAGCGATCGAGCGATCGGATTGAAAACAAGCAGAAAAGCAAGCAGTAATTTACGAGCAGCAGATTCGGACCCATATTTATCATGCCTAGCTAGCTACTAAACTTCTTGCGCTTGTCGGTGGCTCGGTGCTGCATGTGATTTGTGTGTTTGTCGACTGTAACGATTAATGAAATAAATTAATTTGTTTCTGGCTCTATAATGATAAATATTCAATATTGAGATTCTAAATAGCATCGATATAACTGTTATAGTGAAATTGTAGTATAGATGTACGAAATATTAAAACTGCTCAATTTATCGATCATTTTTGCGATATTATAGTATTTATCAGCGATATAACGTATAGTGGACAAAATAGTTTTTTATTTACAGTTTAACGGTTGGATCTAGTTTTTTGTTTTAAATTTAAAGTGGCTTAATTTTTTCAACGTGAATCTAATATATGTATAATATTATTACTTAATTAATTTAGCCTAGACTTGATTTATTTAGCATGAATGGGATTGTTGATGCTTAATATATTTATAATAGTAACTGTATTGAAAAATTGACATTATGTTTTAAAATGATATGCTCGTAGAAATTTGCAGATTGTGATTTTTTTACTACTATATCGTGGCTAAATCGCTAAATACTAAATGCATGACTTCCACATCACTCATACAAATTTGCAGTATTATTTTTTTTCTTTTCTAGCAGGAGACGTATAAGGAGGACACGTAAGATAGAATTGTCAGTAAGTCCCCAAGTTAAAATGATTAAATTTAAGAGAAGTTATTTCAGTACCGGAATCACGTATTTCATACACATATTCCGCATAAGACAAAATCTTTCTATTTTTGAGTTTCAGATCTACACTCACGTCCCGTACTCTCCTATCTCTTTTGTCTTATTTTTATTTTATCTTATTTCCTTTTTGAACTTATTTCTTTCTCTCCCAACTGCATATTTCTTCTTCCTTTTCTTTCTTTCTTTATCGATGAAAACATTAAAAAATATCGCTGAATCAATGCTTTGCATCGATGAGTTTGTGAAAAACATCGATGAAATGTTGTTTTGAATCGATGAATGTCACATTTGCATCGATGAATTGATGAAAACATTGAAAAACATCGATGAGTTGGTGAAAAACATCGATGGATCGTTGAACTGTTGCTTTGCATCGATGAATCGATGAAAATATTGAAAAATATCGATGAATCAATGAAAATATCGATGAACCGCAGGTTTGCATCGATGCATCGATGATTGAGTGAAAAACATCGACGGATCGATGAAACATTGAAAAACATCGACAGATCGATGAAACATTGAAAAACATCGATGAATTGATGAAAACATAAAAAAGCATCGCCAGTATTACCACATTAGAGGTTAGTATGACCACCTGAGGCGTTAGTATGAACACTTGAGATGTTAGTATGACCACCAAAGGAGTTAGTATAACCACCTGAGATGTCAGTATGACCATCAGAGGAGTTAGTATGATCATATATTTAGTTAGTATTAGCACATTCTTATATAATGCAAATTAGACTTGAAACAGTGAAAAAAAACTTGAAACAACTAGTCTCAACACCTGCTTTATATAGTCTAACACCTATTTTATTTAGTATGCACACCTATTTTATTAAGTATTCACATCATTTCTGTACAAAAAAAAACTTGAAACAATATTTAGTCTACACTCTATGTATTATGCGCAAAACAAACATGAAACAATGAAAAAGGACTTGAAACAACTAATATGAACACCTCTTTCAACTAGCTTGAACACATATTTTATTTAGTATGAACACATGTTTTATTTAGTCTGTGGCTCATTTTGTGCAAAACAAACTTGAAACAACTAGTCCGAATATCTATTTTATTTAGTCTCAAAATGTTTTTATTTTGTCATAACACCTGTTTTATTTAGTCTGTGTCTCATTTTTTGTGCAGAACTGATTTGAAGCAGTGCAAAAACAGACTTGAAGCAACTAGTCTGAATAGTTTTTTTATTTAATCAGAACACCTATTTTATTTAGTATGAATACATATTTTATTTTGTCTGCACTCATGCATTTATGAAACATTCTTAATAGTATGTAGTATGAAAACGTTCAGAATAAAGGTCGCAGTTCAACTTTTCATTTTTTTTATCCGTGTTTAAGTGATTGTTTGATTTTTCTTTTTTAAAAATTAGCTGAGATATTTCTAAGATATTCAAAAGTTATGATATAGTTAGTCGATGACAGTATAAAAGAAGGATAATCCTTAGTTGGCAAAGGCAACTTTCTAACCGAATTTGCTGGGTCTTGATGCCAAGTCAACAGCACAAATAAAAAAAAGGGGTTGGTGAGGAATCAAGAACTCTCATCTCATCTGCACTGTCAGAAGAAATTGAAGGCTTAATTAAAGCCCCTCTTTTCTTCTCGTTCTCACTTTCTCATCTGCAGTATCAGACGAAAAATTGATATTATATGTCAAAATTCTTCAAGATATATGCATGCCTCTCTAATGGAAACGTAGAATTGGAGAGGAAGAGGAAGCCAAACCCGGTCGCAGTAGTGGTCTACTCTCACATGGTATCAGACCTACAAAAAAGTATCTTTATATTGACTATAATATAACATAATCAAATTCAAATATCCCGGTCACACGGATTTAAAATGCATCTAATTGAAGTGTATTATACCACTTGTAATTATTAAAGCAGACTTCGTGCAATTTTTAAGGAGAGGTTAAGATTTTCCTTTTCTTTTATGCTGATTTTTTTTTTAAGTAATACATATATAGCTTACTAATTAAATTGTACCTAAATCAAATATAAAAATTTACAAGCAGATAAGCAAACTACAAAAATAAAAATTACAAGCACACGACACACCTAATTAAAGAACCTACATTCTACAAACTCTGATTAATTATCCAAAAACTATAATAATTAGTAAGTGTATGACCACCATATTTTTTTTCTTAGCCAAATATTGCTCATCGAATACAAAAAAGATTTATTTTCTAAAGAAGTGAAATCATATTCACCAACTTTATACTCACCAACTTTCATTTCGTTTGGGAAAAGTTGAGTGAGACTAGGATGTTGTGCAAGTACAGGTGTGTCGTGTTTGTGATTATATATTTCGAATTTTAAAGTGCAAACGGCTAATTTGAACTGTTAAAAATATTGTCTATCTTAAAAGCTACTTAGGAACCAAAATTTTCAATTTTTAAAATCTTTTACTATTTGATCGAATGAGTTAGAAATTCATTAAATCAGATAGGTATGTAATCGTTACATCAATGCATTTTTCACTCATCTAATAAACTAATAAAAAGTTAAAAATATTAAAATTTTTGGTCCCAAGTAGATCTTAGCATGAACAATATTTTCAATGATTTGATCGGCCCTTTGTACACTGAAATTGGAGAGCAAGCACCGTAATTTTACTCAGAAAAAAAATAATAAAAAAATAGTCCCACATATGCAAAAATAGAGCAGCTTGAAAATATCAGTGGGAACAGACTGTATCCTACAACTTACCATCAGAAACTAATCATCAAGTGCTTGGAAACAAAACACAAAATAAAAGGAAAAGATCATCTCATAGCCTACACCCGAAGTTTATGTAATACCAGTAGGACTGCTAATGAATGAATTTTAGTCCATGTCCAGCTCAGCTCGTTGGTAAGGAGTTGAAGTTGGTCATGCCCATATTTATCTATTCATGTACAGTTCATTTTATAATCGAATAATGTCCACTATTCGTCCATAAACTAATTATGCGGACCTTATTTTGGACATCACTGTGCACAATCATCTTTAAATGAAAGCTCTTTTATCACCGTATTGAATAACTTAGGTTTTTGTGTGCGAATAACTTGGTTCTCTCTATGTGAAATAGTGATTTAGAACTTGATTGATTTATTGAGATGTTTGGACATATTTTCATTTAATCTCACGTTGAGTGCACAATTTGGCCAATTTGTCCACAGTTAGTCCACAATTTGTTTATAGTTTGTTCATAATTAGTTCAGTTCAATTTTAGCAATTAAATTTTAATTGAACTTCAACCAAGACTAAGAAATAGTCCATTTCATAAATGTTCAATAATATTCAGTCCATTTTGTTCATGAACTATCATGTTCATAGCTAATTCTTAAATACCAGTCGCTGCCCCCACATCCTTAGTAACTAAAAAATTGAAATCTATCTTTCACAACTGCATGCCAAAAACCTACATCAATAGTATCTCTGATAGTCTTGGATCCATGCTGATCAAGCTATACATGCAAAGAACATAAATAAGTGGGGCTAATCTCCTTTATCACTATTCTTCATCTGAGAGTATTCTAATTCCTCGCTTGAAATATATTCCAAATCATTCCTCTATGTTGGAAAATAGTTGTGTTTATAACAAAAGAAATCTGATAATAAGATCTCATTTGAGCCTCCATTTGTATATTATTGTCGCACAAATCCTCAATTAAACTTAAGTTAATTCCTCTATGATTAAACCTATTCAAGATCATCCAAAATATAACATGTGTAACCTCTTAATTCCTAAACCTCTTCTAGAAAGATTAACATTAGTCAGAGTTATATATTTTTCCAATGTCAACCATACAAAGACCCTAACTCTCAAAGTAATATGTACTTTAGTTGGGTTTTTTTTGAGGGGTTGGGGGGAGAAAAGCAAGAATCTAACCCTCACCTGTTAATTGATATAAATGAGTTTACAGAAGCTTATTAAATGCAGAGTAATATGTTGACTACCTAATATTTTAAGTCTATAGAAAATGAGTTCATTTTTTAACTATATAGTAGGGTCCCACATACGCCATCACAACGTAGGTACTGCAGCAAACCAACCAACAGTGAGTCCTACGTAGAGATAGGTAGGGTGTTTTATGAGCATCAAACATCTAATGTTTCATATTGTATCTTCAATTTAAAAATTTCAACGATCGATCCGAACTGTTGAACATGATCTACATATTAAAATCTTTTTGGAGATTGAAATTTATATTTTTTTTATTTTTTTGCTATTTTTTAGTGAGGTTAGAAAAATTGTAATTTTTATTGGTCCAGAAACCGTTTAATTAGCAACTTTTGTACCTCTTTAAAAAAATAGCAAAAAATTTCAAAAAAATGTAAAATTCAATCTCCAAGTAGATTTCAATATGTAGATCATGTTCAACGGTTCGGATAAGTCGTTGGAATTTTTAAATTGAAAATAACGGATATGAAGCACGAGAAATTTGGTGCTCTATAGAACACCCTAGCCTATCTCGTCCTCTCTCTCTCTCTCTCTCTCTCTCTCTCTCTCTCTCTATATATATATATATATATATATATATTGTTGTCTTTAATTTGTTAACTACCTAGCACAGTTCTCCAAGAATTTAGTGGAAAAAAATGTATCTTATAGATATATACATCGTGCAGCTCAATTGTGCTGTTATCTAGCTATGTAACGTTTGTCGGTGTTAAATTTTTTGTTTTAGTTTGAAATTTGTGGTAACAGAGCTGACTAATGTCCAATAGCAAACAAAAGCACAAGCTTATGTGTTTGACTCGGTGGCATTTTGTTTTAATTTCCAGTATGACATAGCTAACCCCCTGCTCTAGATCTATGATAGAATAATAATAATACCATAAAAATTACCAATACCTATGAAAATATGAAGATATGAAGTACGACTTGTTCATGCATGCTTTATTATCTTTTTATGTAGTCTGAATATATAACATATACATTGTCAACATGATATTTTTTCAATGGTTTGTACTCTGTAGGAAGGCAGTCTGCATCTCTGCAGGCCTATACGGTAAAAGTATGGCATATGCTAATATGCATATCATGCCACCACCATGACACAATAAATAACAACAAAAATGTTGCATGAGGATTAATTGACACTACAGCTGGCAAGCAACTTGTTACGCACACCTCTTGCCAACTTGTTCACACAGATTTGTCAAAAAAAATTATACATTATACATATTTGATATTCCTCCTCGTGATAGTTTGAAATGTTTTGGGTAAAAACTATTTTGTTGGCCATGACAATTTGCTCCTCGTGATAGTTATTATACACTATCTAGATATATAAAGCATCTAAACAATGAATGCGTTCATTTGATCTTTGGTCTTATTTTTTTATATGGACAAAAATATTTCTCTCAAATGTTTTATAATGTGTTTTATTATATTCACCGCATGGCCATAAGAGGCAGATTTAGAATATTTTAATAAATAGGTACATAACAGGAGAGATTCTATCTTGATTATTTTCCAAATTTGAAACTTTCTGTCTGATTTTTTTCATGAGATTTAAGTTCGAATTTCTTGACCGACAAGAAAACTATTCCAATAGAACCGTGTTCTCTGTACGCTGCGAGAAATCATTAAAGTTTATGCATGCACTTTATCACAATAAAATTTACGATTCCATCATTAGTGAAATATTTCAATAAAAATTTAAGTATTGTGCTTCAATATTTGCACTAATAGTTAATCTAAATATATCATTTCATTTTTAATTCAATTAATTTATCAGATGAAAACACCATAGAAAAATCCAAAACTAAATTATAAATGAAAGAAAAATTACACTTTCCATCTTCTACATGCATCCAGAAAATTAGCATTGATGTTTTTGCAAAATGCAATATTATTTTGTACCTTAATTGATCGGGCCTTAAGAAGCTTTTAATGTGTGAAGTTACAATTGCATATTTGCATGAAGCCGCTTGAAAAAGATGAGATGAACACTACTAACAGAAATGATATTTAGCAATCTTCATAAACCAACAGTTGTTGAAGGAATTGTAAGACATCGTTGGAAGAAATGCAGAAAAATTGAAGATACGGCAACAGTAATTTTAATAACTGTTGGCGTAGGTGGAGCTATGCCAACGGCTATTTAAAGTAAATGTTGCCTTTTATTTTCATTTTTATTCAAAATTCTAGGACAATTTTTTTAAAATAGTTGTTGCTGTAGTTTCACATACGCCAATGGTTATTTAAAATAATCGTCGTCGTATACCTAACACTAGCTTAAAATAGCAATGCACTAGAAGGAGTTTTCACTAAGAATGTTGTATACCAAGAAGTTCTAAGAGAACACTGAGGTAAATTTCAAGCATAGACTTTCAATTTCAAAATTATATTATGTTAATTCTTGCAATAACTTATGATAATTATTATGTTTTTTCAACACAAATCAGTGGTAATTTGTCGAGAATTTTGTTCTTGTCGTGCCGCCAACGGTAAAAATGTAAAAGTTAAATGATAATTTTTTCATTAGAATTTTTCATGAACTTTTGAGTAGAAAAATATTGAATGTTTATCTATGATATGAACAATCTTTTGTTATTGTAATTTTTTACTTTTTTATTATGTAATTGAGAGACATAATCGTGTTGACATCTTCAATATGAAGGCTATATAATTTTGTCTATCACATCGCATTGCGTGGACATTTTACGAGAATGTCCAATCATACTTTTGCGCAACATCGACCATGCAGATTGATTATGCAATGGTACCATATTTGTTTGTAGAGCATTCCAAAGAAATATGATGGACGCAGAAATAACGGTTGGTGAACATGCTGGAAAGAGAGTTTTTTTGCATCGGATTCCAATCTGTCCATCAGACAATGATATGTTCCCATTCAAGACGAAGAGAAAACAGTTCCTGATCCGTCTTAACTTTGCAATGGCAATAAATAAAGCTCTAGAACAAAAGATTCCGCATGTTGGCATTTATCTACATGAATCAGTATTGTCGCACGAACAACTATATGCGTTATCAAGAGGGACATCTCGTAGGAATACAAAGGTTTTAATTAGGTCTGTTAGTAAAGTAACGCAACCAGGAGCAGGAGGTTCTGCAAGATGATTAATACTGGTAAAGTGCAATATGCTCTCTTTCTTATGTTAAGTTGCATTTTTTTCAAATGTGCTTCTAGCATTGTATCTTTAGTTTTTTTTTTTTATGTTAGTATCTTTGAAGCAAACTAAATAATTAAGTTTATGTGATAATTCTGATTGTGGCACTTTATTTGTTTTTTAGGGTTTTACTGTTGTGTTATTTTGTAAGCTGTCTGGTTCAGTTTCTATTCTTATATTTATGTCGACAATACATCAGTGATACTTAGAGAATCATCGTCCAAATGAAATTGTTGTGCAGTGCATGTATATGTTATATTGTTATGTAGTTGAAAGACAAATACGCGTGGAAGATTGTAAAAGCACTTCTCCAAGTAAATATTATCAATGTAACTAAATGACATGAACATATAATATTGAATATGTGTCTAATAATTCACAAAAATGTGATAAATACAGTAATAATATGTGAGCATCACGCAAGTTAAATGATTTTTTCGTTCACAATATCTCCCGTTGCATGTCACGGTACGATTACTAGTTTTAGATAAAAATAGAGATCAAAGTAACTCAAATTTGAAAGTAATACAACTTTTTAACTAAGTTTTGAAATTACACAAAACAACGTTTTTTTTAATTACGACAGAAATACCAGTTCTGAATCAGCTTTATCACCATTAGCTTACTCTGTTACTCGTCATTTTTTTCAATCAATTTTTACTATATGTTTGAACATTTCAAAGACCCAGAGTGAAACTATATCAAAAGGAAAATAAGAAAATTTGATGGTACGTGCATTATCCATGGGTGTGTCAGTGTGTATATAGAGCAAGGTCATGATAATATGCATATGACATCTCATTACGTCTTATGAGATTATACATTTGCTTAACAAATTGAGATTTAAGTTGCTTAATAAATTCTTCATATCAATATTTTGTAGAAAATCAAATTTCGTGATTTTTAGAGCATTCTTGTTATTTTTTAAAAACAGCCCAGATTTAATATTAAAAAGTGTAATTTTTTGTATTATTTTTAAAAAATAACAAGAAAGTTCTAAAAATCACGAAATTTGATTTTCAACGAGATTTTGATATGAAGAAATTATTGAGAAACTTCAATCTCAATTTATTGAGAAATTTAAACATACATAACCGCAGAATACGGAATGAGATGTCATATTCATATTACCACACAAGATAAATATACATGGTTTTAATATGGCACGTTAATTTGCATTTGCAATCTTTTTCCTCGGAAGATTTAATCATAAAACTCAAGGAACTTCTTATATATGCTCCTTTGCTGTCTTTCTGGTTTTAAGGTATTTAATTAATTTGGCTAACAATATTGGATTGTAGTGCTAAATTTTCGTTGCCAACCCGGCCAATATTTTCTAGTACAAGTTTTTTTTTGACAAATATTTTCTAGTACAAGTTGAGGATTGAAATGTTATCTATAGTTGACTGCAACTTCATATACCAAATCAATCAAAATAATAAATTAAAAAAAATTACTTATTGCAGTTGATTTTGTTCTTAGCTCAAGTGCCTAATTAATTACTATACTCTATACGTCTCTTCGATCGAGTCTATGCACATAAACGGGGAAGGAACCGTTCGTTGCAAATTAATACAAAATAAAATTCTGCCTCTTGGCTTGTCACTTTTCTCGTAGATAATTAATTGCTATTTGTTTGGCACCACATGACATATAACTCTTTTCATATAATTAATCACATTTGTCGTCTAATACATATGTTGTTTATCATTTTCTTTCCACCTTGCCACTTTGGTCTAACTAAGTTGGGACAAACTCAAGAGGCTAATATTAAATTCAGAAATATTTAGATGTTAATTAGACAAGAGATGATCAATTTTTATATATTTTCATTTGAGCATGGCTAAAATAATATGCATAGTACACCACATAACGTACTATGCGTCCATTTGTATTTAATTTGGTCATTAAATTGATATTTAAGTTGCTCAATAAATTCTTCATATCAAAATCTTATAGGAAATAAAATTTCGTGATTTTTAGAGCTTTCTTGCTATTTTTTAAATATTTTTTAAAAACAGTCCAGAAATGACACTTTTGTAGTATTAAATCTGGACTGTTTTTAAAAAATATTTAAAAAATAGCTAGAAAGCTCTAAAAATCACGAAATTTAATTTCCTACAATATTTTTATATGAAGAATTTATTGAGCAACTTAAATCTCAATTTAATGGCCTATATCTATATGCATAGTACAAAATGTGGTGTACTATGCATATTATTTTAGCCATGCTCTTTTCATTTACTAAACATGACAACAATTATTAATATTTTTGAGGTAAATTGCAACAATAATTTGACTTCTCAGATTATCAATCATAAAACTGATGATGTTACCAATTTTGCATGTTCATGAAAATTATAATGTCTAAGGCCAGTGGCGTAGCCATTGAGGTCTATGGTGCATCAGCTGAAAAATATGTTTATAATTTGAAAAAATATACTTATAATTTGTAAAAAAAATCAAAATTGATCATGTAATTGAAAAAAAATTCAAAAAAAAATATGCTTATAATTTGAAACTTTATAAAAAATATGCATCATGAACCATCCTGATAAAAGCCTAAATTTTGAACTATCCTGAATTTTTTTTTGAAACTGCCCGTCTAAGGCTATATCTATAATATAAAATTAATTACAAGCCCAATTATCAATCACTTATATAATTAGTTATTAACATTTTTAACACTTAAATTATATCAAATAGGCTCCAACGAGCTTTAATAGATTTTGTGGACAAATTATACTCCCAATGATATCAAACAAGGTCATTATTTTTTAATTTAAATTTGAATTATGAATATTGATGTATGTTGATTAACCTACATAGGATGTATGATGTTTTCTTTAACAATCACTTCTTATGTGCTTAGTTAATTGTATATTACGTAAATAATTATTCGAATCTTTCCTTAAATGTTATTGATTAATTAAATGTCGTTCTTGTTCATATAATATTTAAATTATACTTTGGCATCTCGATTTTACATTAGCACCACGAGAAAGTTTCATAAACAATTTCTCCCAAACTTCATGTAAATCTTATAAATATGTCTCACATATGAGACAAATTGTAAGTTTAAATAAACGGCTTCGATTAATTGGTCTGTGATAGTTTGCTCTTTAAATTTTACATCAAACAATATTAATTATTGAAGTTACGTTTGAGTCCCAATGTTCTTCAAGACACAAACAATGCAAAACAACTTAAAATAAAAGAATGATCGGCAACAATATTGTAAAAAAATCTTCAAATTTCCTACAATTTTGTGCATTTTCTTCCTAGCAATATACACAATTGCCAAACAAATGTAAACTAATTAGAGATCAACATCAAACAAGCCTAAAAGAAGAGTACGTAATCAACAAGCTGAGAGGAAAAAAAGAAGGCAAAAATAAAACTTCTCTGCACTGCTACAAAGCATTTAGACATTGCTTCTTAAACAATGACTCAGGTATTAGAGGGAACAACTCCATATCTCTAACCCTCTTGCCATTACCATTTTGCAGCTTAATCGAAGCCTCTATATTGACTCCGAAAAGCCGCAACACCCCCGGTGAATCCTTCTCCACCACCACCTGAGTAGGCAATGCCGGTTGGGACTTGCAACCAATGTAAAGTTGTCCCTCAGGCCCGGCAGACCTCCAAAAGCTAACAACATCACCGGCTTTTAGATTTTTCTCCTTAACGAACCGGCTCCAGCCTTTGGTAAGTACATAGCTCTGGCTGCTGTTCCAGTAAGAGTACCGAAACCGCCACACCTTGCCGGCACCATCCTCAAAATTTAGCAACACTCCTTTGGATACCGCCGCGTTATCCAAGTTTTCATTTCTCAGCGGGAAATGCTTCTCGGCATGTTGTTTTGGTACAACCAGCCTGTTTAGCTTTCCGACGTCGCTAGGCGTAACCACCTTGTCGAACAATAACTGGTGCGCCTGGCCAGGGAGTGGGCCCATCGAAGGCAATGGCCTTTTCATAAGGTTGTGGTTGCTGAATTTCTGGGCCCACCGACGGCTTTGAGCAAGTTCATCGTGATATGTGTGTTTCCTCAACATGTCAACTATCTCCGCCTTCGAATGGCTGGCGAGGAATGCCAGCTCACTGGCACCATCCTCTTCAGAATCTGATAACGGCTTAAAATTGGTGACTGCATCTCGGCCCCGAAACCGCTGCGCCGCCACATCATATGCACGTGCTGCTTCGGATTCACCACCAAAGGTTCCAAGCCATACTCTCTGGTGCCGCTCGTAAATTTGTGCGCCCCACCTGCCATTCGGTTGTGGGACTACCCCTTTATACTGAGACGAAGGAAGCTTCTTCGTTGACTCGGCCTCGGTACCGGCATCGAGCATTGGGTCTATGACTCCGCTGGTACCGCTGCCCATCCGCTGAAGCGGCATAGGAGGCGGCGGCGTGTTCTCCTTAGCAACAACCGTACTGGATTCAACTGAGGCTTCCTCAATGCAACTGCTATCCATGGCAGTAGAGGGTATGATTGAGAGAAGCAAGGAATCAAGAGATTTTGATTGTGTCTGTGTAAATATAGAAAGAAAGATACCAGGTGTTGCATATATATATAGGAAGGGGTTCAAATGTTGAATATCAGAACTGTCATTGGTGCTTATCTACGGATTCACATCCTTTGAGATCCGCTGCTATAGTTTTCTATGCTAGCCTGATGCCATAGTTTGTCTATGGGAGAATGACAGATGGAGCCCACATAAAATGAATATGAAACAGAACCTTTGTGTCAAATCTAAACCATACAGGCCTAATCTAAGTGTTGAAAAACTGTGGCACCGGTGTGTAATAGTTTAACTATAGCAGCTGATGGGGACCAGTTTATCTACATGTGGTTTTCAAAGTATTCTTTTATTTTATTTTTTATGTAAGAAAATTGGTTTTCTTTTTTGTACTGTTATATTTTGTACTATTCTATGTATAAGTGTTTGGTACAGGTCAACTGGGGAGGTGGGTGGGATATTTGAGAAATTGAGAGCAGAAGATTCAAGGAAGGGGATGTGGTCGTTTTACAGAATTCCCCTCACATTTTTTTTGACAAGCACTTAAATCCTTGATTGTTTATTTAATTGTTACAAGGATGAATTTATCGCAACATATATGTTTAATTTTCCCGACATTAGTTGAAGTAGAAAATTACAAATACTGAAATACCCCAAATAACATACGAAACATGGCTGCATTATACTATTCATCATTTAAACTGAGTTCAATATAAGTACTAAATGAGATGAATCCAAAAAGAATGTACTCACTTTATTTAAAAGAGATCTTCTCATTGATATTTTTCAATTGAAATGCCTGATTAGTCATTTAATACTTGTGCACACTAATGGAGTGATCAATTTATAATGACCATGCATGCGCGTTTTAGAAGAATGATCAAATTTTATAATGACAACACCTTTTCACCAATCCAACAATGGAATTGCTTTTGTTTTTGCTTTTTTTCTTTTTTTAAGAAAGGAAAACACTGTGGAAGAAATTGCTCCCATTCAGTTCAGAAGGACTGGTGTGAATGAACATTAATAAAGGGGGGCATATAAGTAAATTCTAGTAAGGTATTTTGTCTCTAGTCTAAACGTGTGGAATATTGGGGTAAGAGAAGATTACTAATTTGGGCATGCCTAGTACTAGTACTAGTGGGTCCCAGGGAAATGCAACTTGGAGCAAAGGGGGGATTCACATGAGTTGTGGTCCAAAAAGCTGCACTGTGCCAAGTGCATTCCCCCTTGTGCCCCAAGTCCTTGTCACTTATCTATATATATATATATACTGACATGACACATACTCTGCTTTCCCAGAAGTCAGAATCTGATTGGTAGATTGCCTAATTGAGGTGCTAATCATGTTATCATGCCTCTGTTGCGCTTGCGCTTCTTGCTTAATCAATCAATCAATCCCCAATCCCCAATCCCCAATCCCCTTGTGTTGGGACTAAAAAGGGTGCAACTTGGGGAAGGCCAAGGTTACCATTAGCAGCCAGGCATGAACAGAGCCTGCTCACAAGGATTTAATGAATGTGTTTGGTATATCATTACCATTAGCAAAACCGGAATTTGAACTGCAGTTTGGTCACAGTGGAATTGGCTGTCGGCAGCGGTTTCTGAATTCTGATGCATATAACAATAAATCAATAATTAATCATGATGATTCGAGATTGTAATGGAAGAAGAGGTGAGTGGGGCCCATAGGAACCCAACCAGGTGGCAGGTGCGTGTTAACAATTTTTTAAGTGCTGCCTGTGTGTTTCTCATCATCTCATGCAACGAATCCCTTGCCATGCAATGTCTGTTGTATGATCATATAATCAGTTAAATATTGAATAAACTATTGTATACGTGGGTCAAATACTCTTTATTATGCCTAAGGGCTTTTGATAAAAAAAAAAAATACTCTTTATTGAATTTCAAGCACGAAATGATAATCAGAATTCTCAGCTCATCCCTATTGAGTACATTCGATAAACGACCTCTCATGCTATCATGCATAGATCAATCGGCAGATTCAGGATTCTCATCAGGAGTTCAAGATTTACGGTTTTTTCTAGGAGTTCGAAATGAAAAAAGTTATCTTATATGATCATTTGTGCAAACAAAAAAATTTAAATACAGGTCATTTTTTTTAAAAAAAAATGTAATATATATAATCATTTTTGAAAAAAAAATTCCAAAGAATTTAGCTGCACTCCTGAATGCATGTTGCTCCGCAATAAGTAATGATAATAATCTTTGCCCACAATATTTTTCACAGTATTTTATTTTAATTGTGTTTCTAAATTCTAATTCGGATCTCTCATACGAGAAAATTAATTTTAATCACTAAATTAAGAGCCCATTCTTCGCACATAGACTAATATTCTTTGCTAGACATAGTATTCACAAATATATTATTTTCTTTTATAAGAAGACACGTTGTTATCCGACATTTATTATTTCTTAAATGTCATTTTATAACAGAAGTTTGAATCTATGATGTTTTAAAAGTCATTCTAGCCGGTTACCACTAAATTACTAAGTTGTTAATTTGCTCATAAATATACTGTTAACATAAAATGACTTCACAATACTCCAAATGAGAATGCATGGCAATGCTGTAAACACGTTTCCATGATTAAGAACTTTTACAATTGTTGGGACTTTTTTCAATTTTGTTTTTTATCTTATTTTTTCATTTATTTTAATGGAGTTGATAGAGTGATATCATGTTGGATACCACTTTAACTCAATGTGGTTTTATTATACATGTTATTATATTATGCATGTTATTTAATAACACTCCTCAAATCGAACATGTACGATAACTTAAAGATTATGTGTAACAAATATCTTAAACATGCATAAAAGCCGAAATTTTTTATTTATGCATGTTACCTGAAACATTAGTATGTTTGATTTTGCTATCATGCATGCTAACTAAAATATTTTGCATAACAAATCTCTTAAAATGCATCAAACTATGACATGTTATTGAAATTAGGACTATATTTCATAGTTTGTTGCAATTATCATGCATCTTATCTGTTATATAAATATATCTAGTTTTGTTATTATGCATCTAACTATGACTGTACAGAAAAATCATCAACTCGTCCGATATCTTTACCCATTTCAACCCCATCATACTTTGTCTGGCATATTACCGGTTTGGGTGCGAATTTTGATTTTGATAAAATCACTTCTATGAATTGAGTTAAAAGTTTGCTCAAGTTAACTCGTCTAAATCTGAATCTGATGTAATAATTACTAAAATACTTTGTTACATTGTTACTCCTCCCCTTATATTTAAAACATTATTTACTCTTGATCGATTGTTTAAACCGTTGTAAAAATTCGAGGATAAAGATTATTAATCCAAAATATGACTTGAAAGCTTAAACTTCATATGATTATCAAAATTGAAACAAATTTAAATTTTTCGTTCCTCGTGACATCTTTTCGATTATTGCTGATAAAAAAAGCTAAAATCAAACTTAGGAGTTTTCAAAATATTTAAATGTTGTTGCCTTTTATTTCATGTCTATATTTTTATTATATTTTTAATTACGAATGTTATATGCTAAATTTATTTTTATTTTATTTCTATCGCCAGTTTTATTTATGCACAATCAAATTATAACTTGTATAACTCACAAATAGCCGTATAAAAAAATAAATGGTTTGGATTAGATTACGAATGAATTAACTAAAGAATATTTTGATCCAGCAGAATCGGAGTTGCGTTGAAATTTGATAAAAAAAAATGCGTTGACGTACCGTGGTACACCCCTACATCTGACTGCTTGAGAGAGATGGTATCAAATTTCTTATTAAATACGGTATTCGTGTATTATTTTTCTTATTTAATGTCAATATCATTTAAAAATCGAAATTCGAAAAACCAATAAATAACACTTTTAGAGGGATTAAACTTTAAACATGTCGTGCACTAAAAAAACAGAGCATAACTCGACATGTTAGAGCCATAGTACGACACATTTTACACAGACTTGCGTCGAAAGTTCAAATTTGGATGGTGAATAACTGAACATATGAAGTTAGACTTGATTAAATAATTATTATAAAAAGATTTTATTTTTTTTGTTATAATATCTTGTGTCTAACGGTGTCTACTAACCGGCACTGCAACCTTTTGCTCTCAATGTCAAAATTTATATTTTTGTACTATTTGACTTTAATAACCAACCAATTCTTAATTGGTTATTGTTGAAATTCAATTCGCTAATATTAGAGCTGACCGAGTCTACATTAGAGAGGTAGTTGCACTATTCCAAGAGAAAGATACGACACTATGAAAGACATCAAATAATTCTATATTAGCTGAAAAAAACAGAAAAGGTGGAAAAAAATTACCTCGTATTTTTTTTCTTAATCCGATACAAAATTTAACTCTTGAAATGATGTGCACTGGTTGTAAAGAAAATAAATACACCATTCGCTCAAAATTTGTAAATTCTTGGCACAGGTGACAGCTGTTCTGCAAATAAATAGTGTCAGCTAATTTGCTAAGAGCATTCAAAACGATGTACAAGTTACAACTGAGAAGGCTTAGATATCTTTCCGCCATAATTTTTAAATAGTGTCCGTGCAACGAGATGTAGTTACAGTTGGCTATTATGGGAGAAGAAGCAGTGTCCGTGGATGTTAAGGCCGTTGGGATTGAAGGGACAGGATTAAAACATCAGCCTTGAAGAATAAATGAATTATATCGCTCGGTTCGATCTGGCCCATTAATAATTGATCCGACGGATTAGCATGAAAGGAGCTGGGGACCAATAATATTCTAGAGACCGTTAGCTGTTGGAGACCACAATTCAGAGAAGGACGATCTCCCTAATAGCATAATTTTGTCTTGTTATCAATTTTACTCTTTTTTACTTAATTGGAGCAATTAGTATAAATAAGGGCTGCTCTGTAATTGTAAGACTTATGTTTTGAAGTTTAATAGAAAATGGCAAATCTTTTGCTGCAATAGGCCTTCTTCTTCCTACATCGTCTATTTTCTTCATTCTTTGTTTCATCTCCACTTGAATCAAAACAAACAACAAAAATTCACGCTGCAGTCCGCAATTTGCAACTAAATGGTTTCTGCCATTTGCACATAAGTAGTGTCCGCAATTTGCTAAGTCGTTTTCTTTTGCACATATGTACATTCGCAGATATATATTATAGCTTAAACAATATATGAATTTATACATTGAAAGATCTATACTTTTGCAAGTTCGGAGGATATATAGACGTAGTCAACTCATTATGCACTGATTCAACACCGTCGGATAAAACAGGATTTTACAATTTCGGAGGTGAACTCTACAGTACACAATGGGTTGATTACAAAAGAAAATCTCTGTCAGGGTCTAAGTGACTTCATATTTTACACAACAATCGCATAAACAAATTGGCTTCCTGAGTCAAATCTCCAAGCAAAGGTACAAAAGTCGCGAGTTAAGCTTTTTAAAATGTTCCAGTTTTTACTTCGCAGATAAATACAACTTAGCGTATGATAAACGCCCAAGACCGGAACCTTAAAATCCTGTTTTCTTTATAGTTTAAGTGTGCCATGAAGTCGCAATTTAATTCAAGGTTAATGGTTGCTTCTACACCAAGATATACTACGAATTATCACAAACTTGTGTACAAGTGTAATTGTGTAAAACGCTTGCAGGCCCTATTTTGGTGCACTAAATTAAACCAGTTTTGCCATAGACATAGTTATAGTGAAGGGCCCAGACTGAGGGTACATGGAAATATTGTATTCATCACATAAATTGTATAGTACGCAGATAACGTGACTTGCATTCTCTCAGGCAATAATATCCTGAGACGACTATATGAAAACTGAGGTACATGTAACATAACCCTTTGCACAAGTAACAGAAAGAAGGATCACTCCAGCTACACAGGTATAATTACTGGAAATTATATTTTTCATAAATACTTGCCGGAGAAAATTGAATATCAGAAAATGAAAAAATTCCCGAGCAAAGGAAATAGGTGCAACAAAGGGCCCAGTCAGACCGCTGCAAAGGAAACTTTTCGTATTCGAGTTGACGAGCAACTACATGTCCTCCCCAATACAAATAAGATCCCACACAATAATTCGGTAAAGGAAATATACAATTTCTACTTTTTGCAACAGTTGTACCGTTTTTATTAAAAAATAAATTAGCCTTCCTCACCAAACTCCTTTGTGAACCTCTCGTGCACCTCAAGGTCCTTTTTGCTGACTGTTGGTCGCTGCCGAGCTACAACCTTCTCAAAGTCGGGCCTCGTGATTGGGGGAGGAATAATCTGGCAAGCAAAAAAATTTACAGTAAAAAAGCAGATGCAAAACAAGGGTATAGCCCTTGTTGGATATATACTGTAATCATGGTTTTCAATACGTGGCAAATCTGTGGTGACACACCCCTCCTTTGCTGCCTCACCTAAAAATTGCCTATGTAACAAGTTCTCCTTCCTTGGTACTCATCAAAGGTGGATGCAAGGGAAGGAGAAGTGGAGGCCGGTGCTTGCTTGCTTGATAACCGCTCTCTCGTCACTGCAAGCTTTAGCTTAAAACCTCTAGATCGACTAAACACTTAGGTCTTCTTGATTGATTCCTTTACCGGTTTTAATTATTGGGTTAGCTTGTCTTGTTGATTTCTATGCTTGTTCATTGTTTCATTAGGGGTCTTATTGCTTTGCAGTTGTAAATTAAGTTAATTTAGCCAAACTGAAATAATACTAGTCAATTTTGAACTCGGGTTTGTTTACAAGTTATAAATCAACTTGGTTATTATACAGAATATCCAGAGGTCAATTTGTCATGTCGTTGCAAACCATTAAATGAAACGCTACACTGCAGCCATCAAATGTGTACTGAAATTTATTGTACTTGTGTTTGTGTGTGCATGTCAGTACCTGAGATGCAAGACCCTTGGAAGCAAGCTCTGCCATGGTGGTCTGAACAGCTCCTGGTTGTTTGGGCCCACATGGCATCCACAAACCATCAGGGGTTTTGAAAAAATACATAGCATCTTGTGTTTTGCGTACTGGCTGAAACAGCACATCTTTAACCTGATGATGCAAACAAGCATTAGTGAGAATAATCCTTCCACTAAAAAATAAGAAGGCAGGGAAGAGCTCCACTGAAAAATTCAAATTACGCTGATAATTCATTGCAACCTAGTTGAGTTTATTGCAAATCAGAAAGAATTCACATCCAGTAGGATACCCCATACTACAAAATGGGCAGGGGGGCCCTGCAGTCTCACTGCTACTACAGCGTTGAGAGCTGCCGGCACAGTACTTGCTACAGTACCATTTTTTTTTCAGCATGGAGAGCTGCCCATTCCGTGGGATACAGATTCAATCAGAACACAGTTATACAAGTGGGAACACATTAGGCCTTTTTCTTACTAGTAGGCAATCACCTACTAATGATTTTGATTAAACAAAGAAAATTAGTTAAAGCAGCGAAACTAAATAAGATGATTCAAGGAGAAGGCCTTTTGACAGTCAATTGCCACCCTAAGTACAATTCACAAGTACTTTGGTTCTTCAGAAGCAAATTGAACAAAAAGAAGCCAGGCCCATTTATATTTCAGTTATCAAGTTCCCATAAATAAGCTGTTAAGAGAGGTTGAGTATATATTAAATATCGAGCAATTTCATAATGCTTTTCTTGACCTTGGTCTTAGTGTTCAGGTACAATTTGCAAAGAACAAAAATAACAAGCATTAATTTGTAATAGCACCTTGGAAGAGTTAGACAGAGAAAATTGGCAGTACAAGTCAGACCACTGAAGGTCTGAAGGCCTCTTTTTTTCTACCAAACATTAGAAAGGAATAAATAAGGGGAAAAATGAGTTGCTACTCACACAAACAGCAATATCTGAACCAGAATATCCATCAGTCTTGCTTGCTAAGTATTCAAAATCGCTCTCAACCAAGTTGTGAGGTGTATCTCCAAGATGCACCTGTATCAATTCAGATTTATATACATTCTAGTAAACAAAAGTTTGTAAAGTAGCAATTACAAATTCTTCTATCCAAAGAAATGTGAAGCCATGATCAGAATAGCAATAGCTAATAACCAAAGTCAGGATTATAATACTGAGATACAATGTAAAGTTACCAGCACTGAACTAGCCAATATTGTTGAGATTGGTAATGTGTCAGGATTAGATGAATCATTCGAGCATTTTGTCAAGATACATGTCTAACCTTGACTTGTCTATATGGAAACCCCATCCACCAGCCTTACAAACAGAAGCCCACCCAAATTTAAGTATGGGTCAAGTTAAATGAATTACTCAACTTGCTCAATTGGAAACAAGTATGGTATCAATGAGTCATCAGACGCTCGAAAAGAAAATCTAAATAACTTCTAACATTATCAGGTTCTCCTATATGTTCAGCATGTCCTCATCAAACGGATATGCTTAGAGACCACAATTAGCTTTTAAGGACACAATAAAAGTTATTCAGAAACATTTACTGTCAATAGCAAGAAAACAAACCTTGAACATGTGTTGCCTAGCCTTCTGGTCAGGTAGAGGAATATAAATACGCTTATCAAAACGCCGCCTAACAGCCTGCACATAAGAAAATAAAGATAATAAAATCTGAAGATGGAAAACACATAAAAAGAATAATGAAAAGCATATAATTGACAATGAAAACCCAACCTGATCAAGAGAATAAGGCGTATTTGTGGCAGCAAGAACAAGTACTTTATCATCATTATGTCCTACTCCCTGTAAAGCAAATGCCAATAGATATAAGTAGGAAAAAATGGAGCCAGATACACATGGCCAACTAAAATGGAATTTAAAGAAGATGTATATTGTAGTATTTGCAAGCAACACACTACATTCTTCACCATTTCTAGTAATGCCTCTTATTAAATATTTGGAGTTGAACAATTGCTTGGTAAATGCTATGTCCAAAAGTATGTTCTGTACAATTTGCCATTTTGACCCCTTCTAGTAAGCTATCTTTTCCCCAACAGAAACTAAAACCGATAGACTTGTTATAAAACCCAAAAATAGTGGAGAGGCCTATGATGTGAATTCCATTTTTAATGATAAGCCTCAAATTGAACGACATCAGATTATGATCAATAACTTATGCAATTGGGGAAATAGATAACAGATCTGTTAATTAAACCAGTTTTATAGCCATGAATAAATAGTGTTCAAATCATAGTTGTTGAATCATACAATGTATCGTGTATCATAGTATTTAGTATCGTATTGTGTATCGTGTATCGTATCGAATTGTTTAAGATACGCTAAATTATCCTTCAAGTAATATAATAGCCGATCGGACCCACAATGTTGTATGGAGCAGAATGTTGGACTACTAAATGACAACACATACAAAAGATGAGCGTGGCAGAGATGCGTATGTTACAGTGGATATGTGGGAATACAAGAAGGGATCGCATTAGAAATGACGATATACATAACAAAGTTGGGGTTGCACCGATTGAAGAGAAACTTGTTCAACATTGTTTGAGATGGTATTGGCATATCCGGCGGAGGCCTTCTGATGCATCGGTACGTAGTGGAGTTTTAAGCCGCGTGGAAAACACAAGAAGAGGTAGTGGTCGATTGAAATTGACATGGACCGAAGCTGCAAAAAGAGACTTAAAGTATGAAATGTCTCCAAAGAGTTGGCGTGAGATAAGAATGCATGAAAGTTAGCGATTCACGTACCAGAATCATGACGAACTAAATTTTAAAAGTAGTGTTATAATTGTAAGACTTTAGTGCAGGTTTAACGACGTAGAATACTAGTCTCAACTTATGATCGATAGAATAGTGTATTATTATTATAATATGACATAATGTGTTATTGAAACTTTCTTTTAATGAGATTTGTTCATAACAACTTACATTACAACAACAACAACAACAAAACCTTTATTGCTAGAAATGGAACTCAATCTGAAATGAAAATCAATATAACAAATAGTAAAATAATGGTAAAAATAGAAATATAAAAATGATAATAATAATGCTAATAATAATAATACACTTCTATCGATCATAAGTTGAGACGTATAGCGTAACAATAAGTCGCATACTATTTGAACATATGATAATAATAGAAAATAATGGATGGACATACTAACATGGAAAATCATATAAAATATTAGTTAGTAATTTTAAACATCAACAAAAAAATTACTTAATAATTCCTATACCAACCTAATTGCAAGGTTCTATTCTAATTTTATGGTTCTATTTTAATTCTGATACCATTCCATTCTAATTTCTATTATATTACTAATAGCATCCAATTTCTATTATATTACTAATAACATCATCTCCTGTTTATGCTCTATAGTCTATAGCATCAAATAAATAAAAAATAAACAGTTGGAAGAAAGAAATAAATAAATATTGTAATTATTAATACCAAGTATTAACACTGTAATCAACCTTAAGGTAGATGTTAGTATCTTACGATACGCGATGCGTATCTTATGATTCGATACGAGTCAAAGGGCGAGAGATACGTATCTTACGGTTCGATACGAGTAGTGAAATTCAAGGGTGAGTCACTATTTTCCAAGATAAATACCTTAATATGCAAGGAATTTACATTGATATCAAGGAACACTTATCAATATATTTAAAATTACGATGGTTTCTTTAGTTATTTAGATTTTTTTTGTTAGATACTAATTACTATAATCATTTTGTTATTTTGAAAATAGCTTAGCGTATCTTAACGACACAATACGATACACGATACGCACGATACATTTTACGATTCAACAATTACGCTTAGGGTTCGTTCACTTGCGGAGAAAAGAATTGGAAAATGAATTTGAACGGAAAAAACAAATCAGCTAGAAACTTAGAATACTTTTGCTGTGTTCGCTTAACACGGAGAAGAAATTACTTATTTTTTTCTGGTTGCTCACTTAAACGGAAATGAAAAAAATTGGATAGTTGTTTGATTGGAGCTGGAGAATGTGTCTATTTGGAGTCCGAGCTCATTAGATCTTATTTCTTTCTTTTTTTGGTAGATTTTACAACTATAAATAGTTGTTGTTTCAAATTGTTAATAGTTAATTTTAAGTTGAAACAAAGCTAGTAGGTAATAAAGCAGAATATAAGCTCAAAAGAAATCTATGTACATGATTTTACTAAAGTGATTTTTTATGTTTCATTCTCTGGCTTGTCACGATTCAGGTCAAGAACAATGTTGTAACTTAGAAAGTATGAGGAGAGAGAGAGAGAGTACTTGAACTCTGATGACACATAGGTACTGGTATAACTGCATCAGCTTTTAGAGAGCTTTCATGTGCGGTAGTAGAGAATACATAGTGGCACAAATTGATACAGCAGAAAGATACGCTTCTTGTTTGGAATATGGGAAAACGAAATAACAGTACAGTTCTAGGTAGCGAGGAGCTTGTGGTTACACAAATAAAAATACAAATTGAAAGATACCAGATAACAACAGCAAAAGGAGAACGCTTCAATTATGGTGCATGGAAGATGAAGACTTATTTGAGTCTAAGGAACAAATTTACCGGAAATTTGTGCGGTGAGTCAATGATACACATATGCCCTTTTTGCAACAGAGACGAACTGTCGAAGGGAAGCCACGCTATTGTTCTTGTCCAAGGATATTGGCACGAGCAAGGAGGAGATGCACAGGAAGAAAATTGTTGCAAGTTTCTTCGCTTTAGCTTTCATTTTCCATCGAAAAAATTTGGAAAACGAAACTGGTCCTTTTGAGTGAAATACGGAAAGGAGGATTCTGAAGAGTTTTAGTTTCATACGAAACAAACGAGTTGAAAGTTTCTTTCCGCAGAAAGTTATTTTCCGAGTATATTTTCATCCTAAATGAACACACCCTTAAGGGCTTTGTAAAATCAATAAACTCTAATTACTATCACTGTAACAGACTTAATTGTAACAGTTCTGATTTGTATTTTACCTTTTCGTTTTAATAATTCAATTGCAATGAAGTTGTAATCCAGTGTACAATGGCAATAATGTTACTCCTATATTTTGAAGTACCTGTTTTATCGATTCCTGTACTTTACCAAGATTAATTAGAATATACTTTGTTTATACTTTATAAGTACCTGGTGATGGGCAAAAGAAAGAGAAAGTTTGGCGATCGTGATTGAGCAAACAGAAAAAGAAGAAGAAGGTGAAAATTGACCATCGTGCAACAGAAGGCAAAGCCACTTCTCTCCGTCTATCTTGTTTTCTCTCTATTTCATTCAGAAAGCAACTGAAGGTGAAGCGAAGCGACGGAAAGCTAGGCGACGGAGATCATTTCAATCAGATCGCATTTTTATTGGTCAATAGCGAATCGCTCGTATCGTACGATACGATATGATACGTGTATCGCACCGCCGTCTCGTGACGATTCCAACGATTCTCAAACCTCTCGATACGAAGGAACGGTTGCATCGATTGCCGTTTGACTCGTACCGAATCATGCGATGCGTATCTCATATCACACGATACTAACAACTATAGTTCAAATTTAAATCATATACAATAGCTTGTCACCTGCATCTGCACAAGAAGCTCAGTCTTGATCCTTCTAGAGGCTTCACTCTCATTGCCTTCACCACGCTGGCCACAGAGAGAATCTATTTCATCAATAAATATGATTGATGGGCCATTTTCACGTGCCATTTCGAAAAGGTTTGCAACTAATTTTTCACTTTCACCCATCCATTTTGAAACTAGATCTGACGAAGATATACTGCACAGCAACAGATGGACAACATTATTAGTGAACTATTGAGAAATGAATAATAATAGTTCCTGTGTACTCGGTATTTTACTGTTTCAAATGCATGTAACACCCAATAGGACAATAGCATTTCAGCTAAACCCCAACAACCTTCAGGATCTTTGCAAATAGCACCGACCAACATAAAGGGAAGTATGGAATAAATTTTAAGTAGAGAATTGAAAGATGAAAGAACACTCAAAAGACATCAGGCAGAATTATCAACATGTAACAGAATATTATTTCTGTTGACGCAAGCCGAAAATGTTTTGAATCACATTATTGATGTCATGTTAAAAAGGTACCAAAACAGATAGGATACACGTTCCAAAAGAAATTCCAAATATCACAAGAGCAAGTCATTTGATGAAATTCAAAATATGTTTATAACCTGAAGAAAGTTGAGTCTGCCTCGGTTGCAACTGCCTTGGCCAAATATGATTTACCTGTTCCTGGTGGGCCATAAAGCAGAAATGCTCTCCATGGCCTCCTTTTACCTATGGAAAATAACATTCAGGTAATTGCAATCAGCTTGTGCTGGCACATTACGACATTCCAGTGTACCAACTGTTCATATAATAAACAAATACAGCCAATGAACAGAAAAACCGAAGAACTTAATTCGTCAGGTAGCTTAGGACACAGATACATTAAACTAACATACTCACAAGAACTAAGGAAAGTTTTCAACTATAACCATCAAACCACCTATAAAATAGGAGCATGCCTATTTAGGGAACTGACGAAACATAACAAGGAGTAATAAACCATAAGTTCTAGTACAAAAGTTGTACCAATTGCCCAATCAAATTCTCCAGTCGGCAAATAATAAAGTGATCCAATTTTTCCAAGTAACTGACAACATATGCTAGAAAACCATAAACTCCAGCAGAGATATACCAGTAAAGAACTGAGGGAACTTGACAGGTAAGATAACCGCTTCCTGGAGCGCTTGCTTCGCGCTCTCCAACCCCGCCACATCATTCCACTTCACATTTGGTTTCTCCGTGATGATCGCCGAGTTCAGACCCGCTCGTAGTTTCGCCGACTCTGAGTCGTCTCCTCCTTCCCCATCCTTAGGCTTGGATTTTGGTCGTGTGGCGGTCGCCCCATCTCCGTTCCCCGCAGTTGGCCCGGATCCTCCCTCGTCGAGCACGGCCCGGATCTCCTCAGCACGACGGAGGTACTCGGTGAACTTTTGCGTGATCGCCTCTCGGATTTTAGGGTTTTTCTCGTACTTGAGGTGCGTCTTGAAGTACTCGAGCGCGTTCATGTACAAAGGGAACGCCTTGATGTAGTTTCCAGCATTGTCTTCTTGCACCGCCTGTTTCACGTACTCGATCGCCTGCTCCTTGAAGTTGCTATACATGGCGGTGGCGAAGGTGAGGCTTTGATAGCATAAGAGGGGAGAGAACGTCGATCGATGAAGGGATTCGAGGAGAGAAGGAATTAATTATAGAAACCTTCACCGATTTGGATTGCGATTTGAGGAAAGTTTTCGAGTTTTGACGACGGGAAGAGAGGAGGAAGAAGAGGTGGAAGAGGAAAAGCGTGTTGATATTTTTTTTTCCTTGGCGAGGAATAAGAGCAATTCTTCTCCAAGCTTTTTTACCATCAGACCCTCTTTCTTGTATATTTTCTGTATTTAATCCAACAAAAGTGAAAAAGCCTGATCCTGATAAGATAGTAACTTCCATTTTTCATGTTAGATCTTGCATCTTAAATAAAGAGAAAAGGGATATGTGTTGCAGTACTAATAAAATATTTAGAGGATGAATTATGTTTCGTAATATTATAACTTGAAATAAAGGGATGGATTGATAAAAGTGGATTCATTGAGAATCATTATCTTGACACTACTGACAATGTGTTTTAAAAAAACATCATAAATAAAAAAAAAATCTCAAACTTATAAATGGATCGTTTTTTTTCAAGTTTTATACCATTTAAAATTATAATTTGATATTTCATAAAAAACAATCAAATTTAGACTGTTGTAAATTTGATTCAATTTTGATGATCTCGAATAAATATCAAATGACACCTAAATTTAGACCGTTGTAAATTTGATTCAATTTAGCCTATCCTTACTACTAATAAAAGGAGATTGGAGTTTTTGACTCCAAATCTCTATTCACCTCTCAGATCAATACAGAGCGTGAGATTTTCATTTCTTTCGATCACAACCGCTCAATTTTAGACTTTCAATTCCCTTAGACTTTCAATTATCTTACCATAATAAGAGCATGTAATATCTTCTCATGAAGACAAGATATTCTGTAGTATTTATTATTGACATATATATTGCTATTTAAGATCTTTTGTGTAATTTTTGAAAGCATGGATCAAATATTTATAACCATGCATTAATATAACAATAAGCCAACATATATTTTAAAAAATAGACATTTGAGAAAGAAACTTGACCACATTTTAAGTTTATGAATCAGAAATATAAAAAAAATGTACATCAACATAATTAGTTCATTAGATATTAAATCTTGCATATACTTTATTACGAAAGACAAGAAAGATATTGTAATATTATTTTTTTCACCGCATCGCGTTGGCATCTTACTAGTATTCCTGAAGAAGAACTTGTCTCTGCCACCATCAATGATCTAGGTACTGAGTATAACTCAATCGTGGCTGTCGTTTCCACTGTCCATTGCCATGGCAATCTTTCCTTTTCAAGCTTTGTCAATCTTATACACATGATTTGACAAGGTTGGATCAACAAAATCGATTGGTTGTTAGACGTAGACTTCCTCCTCTATGAATCCATTCAAGAAGGCGCTCTTAACATCCATTTGATATAGGATAAAATATTTGTAAGAGACATATGCTAAGAGCATTCGAATGGATTCAAAACGAGCTATGTGTGCATATGTTTCATCATAATTTAGACCTTCTCTTTGCTTATACCCTTGTGCAACTAATTGAGTCTTGTTTCTCACAATGTTACATTCTTGGTTCTTTTTATTTCTAAATATCCATTTGATATCAATAATGGTTCTATTCTTTAGTTTAGGTATAAATTTTCAAACCTTGTTTCTTTCAAATTGATTAAGTTCTTTTTGCATGGCAATGATCCAATCGGGATCCATGTTGGCTTCCTCAAATTTAGTTGGTTCTATTTGGGACACAAATGCACAATGGACAATCATAAGGTTGACATTTGACCTAGTTCTAACACCCTCCATTGGATCTCCAATAATATTTGAGAGAGGGTGAGAAGATACTTCCCTTAGTTCTTGAGGAGGTTGGATGTTAATTTGTGATGAGGAAGGATCGTTTTCTTGAGATGCCTCATTATTCAAAGCATTTGCTCCATCATCTTCTTGTTGAGAAGCCTCATGATTTGCTACTTGTCATTCAATGGTGATTCTCCTTCTTTCCAACCCTTCAATATTTGTGTCTTGACTTTCGGCTTCATTACCTATATCAATAACACTACCATTCTCGGCCCGAGCATTAGTGTTTTCACTGAATTTCACATGAATTGATTCCATAATAGTGTTATGAGATGGTATATATACCCTATAGGCTTTACTAGTCACTGAGTAATCAACAAATACCCTCTCAATGGATTTTGGATCAAATTTGCTTGTCCTAGACGATTGGTCAAGTACAAAGTATTTTGAGCCGAAAGCTTTAAAGTATGAAATGTTTGGTTTATGGTTCATCCATAGTTCATAGGGTGTTTCAAAAGGATTGGTCTAACACCTACTCGGTTTATCACATAACAAGTGATATTGACCGCCTCGGCCCACATTGATTTTGGTAGCGTTGAATCATTTAACATGTTCTAGCCAACTCCTGCAAGGTTCGGTTTTTCTTTTCTACGATCCCATTTTGTTGAGGCATTCTAGGAGTCGAGTATTCGTGTCTATACCCTCTTTGAAAACAAAGTTCATCAAAATGTGCATTTTCAAATTCCCCCCATGGTCACTTCTAATTTTATTAATTTTCAACTCTTTTTTATTTTCAACCTGGTTGCAAAACTCAATAAATCTTCCAAATGTTTCATCTTTGTGACCTAAGAAAAGAACCCATGTGAATCGGCTAAAATCATCAACAATAACACATACGTATCTCTTTTTACCAAGACTCTGTATTAATTAGTCCAAAAAGATAAATATGTATCAATTCCAAGGGTTCATTGGTGGATACCATGTCTTTAGGTTTAAAACTTGACTTGACTTGCTTACCTTCGATGCAAGTATCTCATACGTTATCCAATTCGATCTTGTTCAATGACAATCCTCTCACCAAGTCAAGCTTGATCACGTTCTTGATAGTATCTACGCTTAAATGGGCTAACCTTCTATACCAAAGCTAAGATTGATTAGTCATAGCACTTAAGCATACTTCTCCTTGGTTAAAATGATTTAGGTACAAGTAATATACATCATTTCGTCTTAAGCCCTTATATATTACCACATTGGTCTTGCAATTTATCAAGTAACAAGCCTTGGAATCAAAATTCACAAGGTATCGGGAATCACACAATTGGGTGGTAACCATTAAAGAAAATACCATTTAAGTGTTTCACGTTCGAGTACTTAATTTATAAGTGATTCTGATCAGAGTACTTCATTTATGGATGGTAACCATTAAAGAAAACACCACAAAGCATCTTATCCTACTACGAGATGTGTTTCAAATCCGGTTAATTCATTTATGGGTGGTAACCATTAAATAAAACACCACAATGCATCTTATGCTTCTATGAGAAGTGTTTATGATCAGAGTATTTTATTTATAAGTGGTAACCATTAAAGACAACACCACAAAAGCATCTTATCCTACTTCGAGAAGTGTTTCAGAACGAATTACTTCGTTTATAGGTCGTAATGTTTCAAGAAAACACCACAAAGCATCATAGCATACAACGAGAAGTGTTTGTTCTTCGAGTACTTCAATTAAGGGTAGTAACATTTCACTAAAACACCACGAAGGAGCATAGACTCTAAGTGCTTCATGTTCGAGTACTTCATTTATGGGTGGTAGTCATTCAAGAAAACACCACAAAGCATTTTATCATACTATGAGAAGTGTTTATGATGTAAGGGTGCTAACATTTTACTAAAAAACTACGAAGAAGTATAGAATACCACTCTAAGTGCTTCATGTTCGAGTACTTCACTTATTGGTGAGCCCGATCCTGATTAGTTGCAGAGATTAGTCTTTTCCCGACGCTGAGATTTACACCTTGTTGTATCTGCATCGGTCATCCACCTTGGACCATTAATGATAGATCCAACTCACTCCAAGGATATCTCCACCTCCTCCCATCCTCGTTCTTTCAAGGGAATCCGCTCTTCTTCTCTCTGTCAAAATAAAATCATCAAACATTTACCACCAAATGGTTGAGGATAATGTCCTCATGTCACAAAATAACCAAAAAAAAAGAATAGTGGGTGACATCCACCCAACTTTAGAACTTACATCTAGACTTTGGAGGTAGTCCAACAGTTCTTGTCACTCGATGTAAGATGAGCAATTCATTCCCACATTCTTCTCCCTCGACTATTCCCTCCCCCTCATCATTCCTCTTATGTGAAGGTCCTCCCTTAGTCTGGATAACTTCTCCCTCGACATCTCCTTGGTACGTGATGAGTTAGTGATTATCACAACCATCGACTTGATCCAACGTTCGGTTCGAGATTAGGGTTTGGGGGTTGACATATCTTCGAAAAATAAATCTACATATTAGCGGCGAGTACCTCGGTTACTTCGATGAGTGACAAGAATAGAGTTGGTTTGTGAACTAACCTGATGACTATCCCGAGAAAAAGTACGACAATATTGAACATCACCAGACTCTAAGCTATCGACTTTAGGTGAATAAACAATACAAGATAGGGATTCAGAATTACTGGGTTGATAGGTTCTACCTCAGAATCACTAACAGTAAAATGGCACGAGCAACTATGTTAATGGAAAATTCAAATATCAATTCAGATTATCAGTATGATTATGCAAAAGAAAAACAAGAAGAAGAAACAAAGAATAATTACATTTGTATGAAGGAGAATAACATTTAGGAGCAGTGCAAAATGACGAAGAAAGAAACAGGGATGACAGCCCTACGAATAACAGAAAGTTGCAAACATGAAGTTAGACGAAGAAAGAAGAAGAAAGAAAGATAAAAAAACAAAGAGATAAAGCAGAATACTTACCTATAGGGAAACAAATGACATATAACATTGTAGAAAGAATGAGGTGTTAATGACGGAGTAAGAAATAGCACAAGGGAGAAAGAAAGAAGGCACAAGTGTAAGAGAAGAAGTAAATAAAACTGGAGGAAGGGAAGAGAGAAAGGTAGAGTGAAATGATTTTGGGGGAATGAATTAATAGACGACTCCAGCGAGAAAGAAATGGAGAGGGAAAGAAGTCGGAACGGTTCCTGGAGGAACGTACAGAGATATGATTGATATTGCCTTGGAAAAACGCGCAAAGCAGTAATGAGGTGACAAAAAAAATATGAGTTTCAAATTATCGACAAAATAATAGAAAGGAGGAGAGAGATATAATGGATCGGAAAAAAGGGGTCGGCATGACGAGGTACAATGAAGGGTTATGTTTGAAAACTCGAAACACCTGAGGCTGGAAGAGAGCGAGGAAGAAAGATGTAAGAGATTGAAAAGGAAGGTCGGCATGCCGAGGTAAAAGTAAGAAGGATTACGCTCGAGGGCTTGAACACATAAATGAGGAGATAGACGCATGTGACATGGGGGAGAAGGGAACTATGTTCAAAGGCTTGGGATGCTTGAGGGTTCAGAATCAGTTTCAAGAGTTTTGGAGGACTGAAGACTCAAGAAAAGAAGTAAGATGTTAAGCTTCTATATTTCTCTTATCTATAGAAACTTGAGGGCTGATGATAGAGCCTCATTATAATTGGCCCGTATAGGTTCAGAGACATTAGTTTACAAATGACCCGTTCGGAGAATCAACCTTTTTTCGTCCAGGCTTGATGACCCGTCCAGAGAATCAACATGTTCCCGCCCAGACTTGATGGGCTTATAAATACAAGACCCCAGCCACAAAAGGCGTCAGTACTCATATCAAATCATTACTTAGGCTAGCCACTTTTATATTTTCGCTCTTTTTATACTCCTCTTGTAATTCTTACATCCTCTCGCTCGACATTCTTAGAGCCGGAGTCAGTACTCATATCAAATCAAAGGTATTATATTTACATCCATAAGTCACAACAATAATTAATACAATTCAGTTTATTCAAATGAAAAGACTACTATGGAGCTTCAGCATTATTTCATGAAGTTAAGAAGAAACTCAATTTGCCTCTTGGAAAATGGAGCACTCAATCAGGAATCTATATCTGCTATAGTACTATAAGTACTATACACAATCTATATCGTTCACTAAATCTTGTGATTGATACGTACGAATCTCGAAATTCAATGAACAATTCAGATCGTCGTTGGCAACTGGACAACAAGTTTCACTGGTGGGGTCCTCATCTGGACTAGGCCAGCGACATAATAATTCTGATATGAGAGATTTGGGAGATGGATAAAAACATTTTGTCTGATTCTGATTTGTGTGTTCATGTTATGAATTCTGGTTTTGTAATAGATAACTTTAGATATTTTGGATGCGGATACTGGATATTTGGCTGGTTGTTGCTTGATAATGGATGTAATAGGTTAGTTATACAGTTTGTACTAGGACCTTTTGATACTTAGTTGTTTCAATAAAACAGACATATTTCGCCTTGCTTTTATTAAAAAAAAATTCAAATCGTCGTAAAATACTTTATAGTACTACAACGAACTTGAATTCCTCAATCAGTGGGGAACCAGAAATACTGACGCAAAATTTAGTATTTTTTGTCATGTAATTTAGTTATAAACCATTTCCGTGTTTGGATCATTGTGGTTAGTGCTATTTACTGAATAACATTACTATTTTGGAATAATAAGCATCCAAACACAAAATGGCTATTCATGAATAACACACTAATCTCACTAATTAGCTAACCCAACAAAATGGATGAGTTAGCATAAATAGCGATTTTGGTGGCAAATGGAGGAGAGAGAAATTATTTTAAAAACAACACTCTCTTATTATTATTATTATTATTATTATTATTATTATTATTGTAATTGTCATTATTTTATTATAATAATTATTATTATTACTGTAATTGTCATTATTATTGTTGTTGTTGTTGTTATTATTATTATTATTATTATTATTTTATTAGTATTATTGTAATTGTCATTATTATTTTATTATTATTATTATTGTTATCATTATAACTGTCATTATTTTATTACTATTATTATTGTTATTATTATCATTATCATTGTTATTATTATTATTATTGTTATTATTATTGTAATTATCATTATTTTATTATTATTATAATTGTCATTATTATTATTTTTATTATTATTATTGTAATTGTTATTATTATTGTAATTGTCATTATTTTATTATTATTATTGTTGCTATTGTTATTATCATAATTTTATTATTATTATTTTTATTATTTTTTTCCATCATTATTATTTTCATTTTATTATATTATTATTTTAATATTTTGTATTATTGTCATTTGTGTTATTATTATATTATTATCATTTTATTAGTATCGTATTATTATTATATTATTATTACCCGTTAAAAAACTAAAATAATTTATTATTTTATTAATTCTCACAATCACTACTCCAAATGTGCAATCCAAACAACATTTTCACTAATCTAGATAGCACTATTTTTGTACTAACCTAGATAGCAAAAAGTAACTAATATTTCAACCACTAATCTAAATAACACTATTTTTACACTAACCATGACACGATCCAAACGCACCCTTAGACTTTAAGCACCGTAACTTGTGATAACATTCTTCGTGTAGTACTAAAGAAAGTGCTTGAGATCAAACATATCTAGAAAATGAATTGGAATTGACAGAAAAAAAAATATTTGAGCCCGCAAAAAAATGAAATTAGACGAATAGGCCCCTTGAAAATAGAAATTCGTTCATATCATCATATCATATGAGATCCGTTTGTATACTAAAAAAAATGCATGGAAACAATAAGTTATTTCAACAATCGCTGATTTTATATTTCATCAGCGATTTTTTGGGGTCATCCTAAACCGTATCCCGCAAATTTTTTAATGCTTATTCGTTAATCTGAATCGTTGAATTAGATCAACATTCAATCATTAATTCATTATTGATATAGTTAAAAATCGTTGTTCTTTTAATCTGACGATTAATCTGCGCGCACAGCGAATTTCGTTTCCGCCGTTAGCAGTCCTCATATTTGTAATATAAAGTGGAGGTCAGCTACATCCGGGGTTTATTAAACTTAGGTCCGAAGTATAATGAGGTGCCGAGGTGGCACAAAATCAAGAATAGAACCTGCTTATTTTAAGAAGTAACAATTTAACTATGTAAGGTATAATATGAGGATATACCTCATCATATTATTATATAGAGTAATTTAGATTTAACCAAAGTCTAAATAGAATCAGTGCGCTATGGGAGGTGGTCGCCGCCCGGCGGGAGAATCCCTCGACCTCTGCTCCTCCTCCTCCTCCTCCTCCGACGATGCCTCCGGCTCAGACGAATCTCAAATTACCGAACTGCCCTCGCCTCAACGGTGCGACGCTTGCCTCTCCGCCTACTCGCGCGCTCGTTCTCTCCTCAATTCCAGGGAATTCATCCGGAAGTATAAGCCCGGAGATTTCATTGAAGATGCGGGTAGAGGTGAGAAATATGAAATCCCTGAATCAACGACACTTCTTTTGATCGGAGGCTCTGGCAAGAGCGCACTTATCACTCAATTAAAGACTGTTTTTGCCGACATTTGGGACACAACTACTATTGATACTACTACAGTTCCAGGTAGGTGTTTTTTTTCTTTTAAATTCTTTCTTGTATGAATGTGTAGCAGTCAATTTGAGGTAGTTATATTCCCCAATTAAGCTGGAATTTGACAATTTATATCCAAATTGCAATTAAACTTTATTTAATCATCTCTGAACTGTGTAATTTTAGCAAACCCGTAACACCTATTTCACACCAAAGTCTGGAGTTTAAATATAATCCTGATTTGCATGAATACTAATACGAAACTATATGCAGATGATTCGCCTGTGGTCACTGATTTGTTCTTTCTTCAAGAGCATATGATGCTTAAGGATTCCACATCTATATGTGTTTTTGATACTCCAAGTTGGTCCGTTTCCACTGAAGAAAATTATAAGATCCTTAAAAACTGGATGAAAAATGGTGTTCGCCATGGAGAGATGAACATCAGGTACCATGATGTTGATTTTATGTAATTGTCAGTGATTTGTGTTGTCATTTAGTGTAGATTAGTATAACATGAATAAGCTCAAATGCAATTCATCTAAATTAAGGTATATACTCTATGTGCAGTGACCCAATTGATGCAAATATGGAAGAAAACAACACGTCTGTGTGGAAAGAATGTGAATTTCGTCTCAATAAGAAGAGGATGGTGAACTATGTTATATTAGTGCTTGATGCAACTTCTATTCTGAAATCAATTGATACTCAGGATACTCGATACCTGGACATAGTTTATGCAGCCTTCAATTACGAATTCCTTTCATTTAAAGGTATGCTCATTTTAATTTGCTTTCGACTTCCTTGGGGTCTCGCAATTTTCATCCAGTTGAGGTCCTATCGGAGGTCATTTACCTGCTGCCATGTATGGTACCAAAATACATACTTGGGCCTTTCAGGTTTGGATATGTTACATAAAAGTGGTATCTACAGTACATGATCCTTTTTCTTTTCTTTTTTTTGTTTGCGTGAGGGGTATGCTTCTTCAGGTCAATTAAATCAAATATAGCCACCTATGCAATTATTTTTATTTTATATTTTCTGATTCCAGGTAACAAGCCAGCAGTAGCTGTAACAAATGGAGATCAACTCTCATCTATAGAATTATCTCGTGTTCTCAACTCTATTGTAGAGTTACTTGATATTCCTCTATGCCATATTTTTATTATATCAGGTAAAATTTCGTTTTGCCTTCATTATTTCTATTTTTCTTTAGTCTCCATGCACGTAACTCTCCTGTATGAAAAATATTTTTCTCGAATGAAGTATGTTGATCGCCTTCGAGTTGGCAAAAGAAAAGAAAAACTATCAGATAACGATTTTTGATGATTTATTGTATGAGTTATAAATAGTCTTAGGTAACAAGAGAATCATAATTTCAGGAATAGATAATTATCAGGAAGAAAAGAAAAACTATCAGATAATGATTTTTGATGATTTATTGTATGAGTTATAAATAGTCTTAGGTAACAAGAGAATCATAATTTCAGGAATAGATAATTATCAGGACGAGTTAAACATACTTAATCTGTTGCGGTATTGTCTTGAGAAGGCAGATTGGTGCCTTCCTCTTAAGCATCAAGCTCTTCAAGAGGTTTGCTCTCCACTATCTTTTTTTGCTTAATTTGAAAATTGAGGTGGTCGCAAAAGAGAAGTGTTCTGACATAAGATTTGTTTTGCAGAAACAAGGGTCAGAGGATATTATGCGGAGGGCAGGTTGCAATTTTGAAGTAGGTATGGACATATGCATAGCTTGTCTTTGCTTTTTGGTTTTGTGGAATCTTGCACAGACTGTATGGTTTTCTCATCGTAGCTGATCTTGTATGCATTCTGAGTTGAAGTTCTTGCGTTTAAATGTTTGCTCATGAACGTAAAACATACTTGTGAGTTGTGATTCTTGTATATAGAACTAGTTAAGTTCATGTGATGGCTTATTATTGTCTGTTTATTTTTTTGTTCTGTTCACATCTCATCACTGTTGAGGTGTTGACTTGATGGCTTGATCTGTTTAATTATAAACAAGCAGTATTTCATATGGTGGCTTCATCTGGAGTCAATTGGGTAAATGATAGTTCACATTTAGAAGTGGGAACGAAGCAGTGCCGAACAAATTAAGTACATTGTACATAGAGGTGGCAAGCCGGGTCGGTCGGGCCGGGTTAGTTTGACCGTTTACGATAGTCGGGTCGGGTTTCGGGATCGGGTTGCGGGGTCGGGTTGCGTCGACAACTTTCGGGTCATGGGTAGGGTCGGGCGAGATCGGGTCGGATTTCGGGTCGGGTTGCGTCGATATTTTTCGGATGACGGGTCGGGTCGGACGAGACCGGGTCGGATTTCGGGTCGGGATGCATCGACAACTTTCAGGTCTTGAGTCGGGTCGGGTTGCACCGACAACTTTCAAGTATTATTTTGAGTTCTAAATTCAATCGGGCAAGATCAGGTCGCGTTATTGAATTGTACAAGTAAATCTTGACTTTTTCTGATGTTAATTTGTTAGTAAAATTAGATTATGATGTTGGCAAAATAGAATTAGATCAATTTACAAATTGAATCAGGTCAAGTCGGGTCGGGTCGGATTCGGGTCATCATGTGTCGCTCCAACTCGGGTTACAGGTCGTCTCGGTTGGGTCGGGTCGAGTTTGGGTCCTCATGTGTCGCGTCATCTCGGGTTACGGATCGTCTCGGGTCGGGTCGGGTCGGGTCGGGCTCAGGTCGCTCATGTGTCCCTTCGTCTCGGATTACGGATCATCTCAGGTCAGATCGGGTCGGAATCAGATCGGGCCGGGTCGGATGAGTTTCTCGGGTCGGGTTCTGCCACCTCTAATTGTACACACAGTATATAATGAATGAAATTTTCTACTGTTAATCCCCATAAATCCTGCACGGTTTCCGAACGTAGGATTGCTTTAAGATGCGTGCACACTCAATCCCCATAAATCTCCTACTAATTCTGGACTGAACTAATATCATGTTATGACAGAATTATAAGTACAACTAATAGCCATTATTAACTGAGGATAACATACCGATTTTTAAAAAAATAATATTATTAATATTCGAAATTAAATATTTAAGGAAAAAAAGAAATTGGAAACATGCTTCATACGCAGATACCATCTGCTCTCCATCACTGATTTTCAACTTTTGACAATTTTTTTTAAAAAGGTAAAAAAAAAACCTCTGAACCGCAGGTCTCACCTACGATCAAGAGTTTGGTTTTTGATAATATAATTGTTTCTAAAGATTTGTTCTATTTGTCTTCGCACATGATCGACGATATAAAAATTTAAAATTCATTCATTTTCTTTCTAAATTAAATAATTTTAATTCAATGCAAAAAATGTTAAATTTATATATTTTGTTATAAAAGCGCTGATTATATAATTTTTTTATTGACCCCTTAGCTTTATGTATAATATTTTTATTAGTCATACTTAGAATTTTTCATATCAATTTCGGCTTCACTTGTTGGGACAATAATTAGTGTTCGCAAGCCGTTGATCTGTAGATATTCAAATTTATTTTTACCGCGTCAAGTTCGATTACGAAATCTTAATAAGATCTTGAAAAGAATGTCATGGTTTTTAAAGATGACAATATTTTGCTAAGGTTTCAAAAAGATACAGAATCTTGCTAAGATCTCTAAAAGATATGATATCTTGTTAAGATGTCAAGATGCATGATCTTATCATAATTACGGGATCTTTTCAAGATACTAAAGTCACTAGTATTTAAGCATTGAGTCTCTAAAAATATGAGTGTGTTAGATGTACATGTGTTACACTTAAACTAGATTTTGGTCTCTTCATGAAAGATAAATACCTCAACTTTCATTTCTGAATTGGAGGAAAAGAAAAGAGCATATGTATCTCTTTGAAAGGACTCGTAAGCGATCGATTCGAAGCTAAAGGAAAATAATAGCATAGAGTCGTGATACTGCTTGAGAGACAGTCAAGATCAACACAAGCTGTCAAGTAAGTAACACTTTCGCATTTTTATAATTCTCTAGAGTCGATCTTGGTTGTAGCAATTGTTTAGAATTTTAAGCAAACAGATAAATTCGATTTGAATTGCACCAATAAATGATATCAGGACCACTCTAGATGAATTATTAAAGTTTATGTTTGTCCGATTAATATTTTGGATCTTTTGGCTCTGTGTGCAAATTAATATTATTTTCAATTGAATTGCATTCGTTGCATTTGTGTGTCACTTATAATATATATATTAAAGCCATATGTTACTTATTTTGTGAATCCAAACTGATATGGTTTTGTGTATATATAATCATGCCTCATATCTTCCATAAGCCCAATTTTAGTGGTAGTTAGCGCACAGAAGAACATAAGGCACCAACTAAATTATGGTACACCATAATTGTCAGTAATAGATTGGCCAATATTTTACTTTTTTTGAGGTTTTTGTAAATATGCACAAATTGAAAATAAGCTTATTAAGGAATTATCTATATTTTGTGCATAATTGTTTCGCGAATAAAATAAATTTGGTATGATCACCAATCACAAAGTATGAGGTTGATTTTTTTTGTCAATTATGAATTTTAGAAGCAGTTGTAATTAATTATAATTTAAGTAACATACAATTATAATTATTATAGTTACTTGTAAAATTGTCTTAGTTAGATATATAATTTATCTATTATCTATAATTTTTATTTAGTACTAATAAAGGAAGGATGTAATATGCTAAATTTTAAAAAGATTCTAATTAAGTTTAAAAACTTTGTATATATAACTATTTAGTAAATTTCTAAATGAAATTCAGTAAATACTATCAAAGATTATGTAAATAAAATTTACAAAAGGTTAAAAGTCTATAATTTAAATTGTATATATATAGTTCACTATTGAAAATTAGTTCATTCTAATTAAAGTTGCTAAAAGTAACTATATATATTGGACGGTTGGATTCTTTAAGGTACGTTCTAGTATAGACTTTAAACATAATTTTAATTCTATTTAAAGGGCAATTAGGATTACATGTCTCATTTTGCTAAATATTATTGTTCGCAAACGGACATTATTGTTGATGTATATGCAAAAATGATCCATAAAAGGTTTTAAAATTGACGTGCCGACAATGAAATTTGTTAATTTCTCCCAAAGGAAGATTAACTTTTACAGTAGTTGTTGTGTACATAAAGTAAGGTGTACGAAAAAAAAGCAATGAGATACTATGTGCTAATGATGTCTAAGAAAAGTATTTGGGACTTGGTGCACCATGGTCCATCTATGACCCACCTCCCCCACTTGATTGACATGATCATTAGTACGTGAATATGTCAATCTAGCCCAAAGAAGGAAATACAAGAATGTTCATTAGAGAATACTTTGTACACAACATCAAAATACATAAAGATTTCATGATTTCATCCAAAGGTGTGTCATGCTAGATAGTATTTTGATATAATTATGAGATTAGTTGAGAAATTATAGCTATAAAAAACTTTAGATAGATTTTAGAATTATGATTAAGGATTAATCGTGACGCTTATTTCATGATTAGACACATATTTTGATTAGGTCTTAAAGTTATCATTTTTGTTGCATGACATACATAATAAATGTGATGATCGTTAGATTTCATGTATTCATTAATCGATCCAAAGGAAGATAATGATTATCATGATGGTTGATTATCACGACAGTTGATTGTTGACACAAGAATAGTAATAAGTGTGGTGATGATTATTCGTTTTCATGTGATCAATTACTCGGGCCAAAGAAAGAATAATTGTTTATGTGATTATTTATTGTAAACACTTAATTACTATTACAAGATATACATTAAATGATATCATCCAAAGATGATTCATTAAAAAATTAAATATCTTGTTAGATAAAATGAAAATTCATTAATCAAAATGATATGAAAAAATTGTGCAATTTAGTCTTTCTTTGTTTGCTAAATTGGGAATAAGATTGCTTAAAGTTAAATGGATAAGGGAAATAATATACGATCATAATTTTCTTCCAACTAAAATAATACATTTTTAATTCACATGAAATAAAGTGAGAAGAAATTGGAAAATAAATGATCAATTCATTTAAGTGTGAATCCAAAATTGGAGATTAAGGGGCAATTTGAAAGAAAAAGGTCAAAATTGCTAAAGAAATATTTATTTAAATATGTTTTGATTAAGAATAAGAAGCCACATAAATTGCATTCTTAACAAAAATCATTTAGATAAAACAAAAAAGCTAAATGATCTGATTAATTGGATAAAAGTATGTTGCAGAAAAGTTTAAAAGTTGGTTTGACATTTAAGGAGTTAATTTTACAAATTTATGTATTATTATTGAAATAAAAGAAAAGTTAATTTTGAAATGAAGGCACTAAGTTTATTTTGAAAATTAAATTTTTTATTTGAATCATTGTATCATCCTTTAAGAAAATTTATATTTTTCAGTAAAATTTTCATATGAATTATGTAAACTTAAATATCTTGAAAATAAAATATTTAAGTTGTATCATATTAAAAATTTAATTTTAAGGATGAATTATGAAATAATTTTATAATATATCTCAATATTTTTTTTCTCTATTTCTAATTAAGACAAGTGTTAAGTTTTACTTAATTTGAAGTATAAACTTAAGTTCATTCTGATTCAAAACCAAATAACTTCGATTTTCATTTAGTACACCTTTAGGTGAAGCCTATTATTTATGTATATTTTGCAAATTTAATACAAAAGGATTTTAGATAAAATTAACTATCAAGTTGTCAACTTATGACATATATGATAGAATTTTGGTCAAACGTATTTTGTCAATACCAACAAATCGAAAATGATGAAATGTGAGTCCAACAGAATGAACGATGCCATTTAATACAAAATATCTATATTCTATTTAGTATGGATAATAAAAAAATAAAAGTATTATTTTTGACAGCTAATTTAGATATGAATATATGTCATCATTTAAAGTTAAGGCTTCTTGAAAGATAATATATTTTAAATGAACTTGTGTCATATGATATATCCTATTAGCAATATAAGGAAAATAATTGATGCAATTAAAGTTACAAATAAAATATATGATAAGAAGTTCAATATACTACATCATAAAGTAATGTATATCCTAAAATAGCTACTAAAAGTAACTTATTAAACCATAAAGTGGATTTAAATGCATATTTAAATTACTAAGGTGTATGAATATGTTCAAATAAAACTAGACACTTTAATAAATATAAATTATTAAAAATGTATAAATTGAACATAAGGAATATAAGTTGCCTTTTGAATAGGTATGAAATCTCACTAAAGACATATTTAAAGTTATTACAAACTTACATAATGCGAAATAATTGAGACATTATATAAAACACTGAATTCTTTAAGGATATAGAGTTTGGGGGGGGGGGGGGGGGGGGGATATAATAAAAGATAAAATTTATTAGTCATTTTTCGAAGAAGAAAACATGAATTAAAATAAGATTCAAAATCAAAGTTCGGGTTTTGTTCTAATTCGTGTTAAAATTAGTAAGGATAAGATATAGAACCAAAGTTTTGTTCTTATTCAAAATTTTGTCAAAGTTCATATCGAAAAATTAGTCTTTTGTCGTTAGACAAACTCCACCTCAAATAAGATTCTCAATAGTACATTGATACACACATATACTCAAAACATGCTCAAATAGACACATTGTTACTTACAATGTTATTGGTTAAAAAACCCATGAGTGTTTTGGAATAAAATATTTATGTTGATTCAATTAATGACTCAACAGTATATTAAGAACACATATAAACTCAAAATATGCTCAAATAGACGCATTGCTTCATGCGATGTTATTGGCTATAATTTGGTGGGTATTTTGGAATAAGATATTTATGTTGCTTAATAATGTAGTTGTTATTTCCGATTTTGAAAATAATGAAAATTCTCAAAGAATTTTTGTGCAAGTGACAAATTTACTAGAGAGAAAAGATTACAATTTTTTGAAAGATTATATGCATACAACTATAAATTCGTGTTTTCAAGTCTTTATATAAAACATGACTGGCGAAATAGTTATGTACTCTAAAAAATAAAATAATTATCTTATATACAAGAAGATGAAAATACTTACCAATAAATGACATTTTGAATATTTTTCTCATTACCTTAAAGTATTAGACCTGCTTGACACAAAGTAATTTTTTTACTTAATTTGATCTGGTGTTGTAATTTTGGGCAAGGAATGAGTTCCTGTTGGACAAAATGATGGAAAGTACAACTGGTTTTCCATCACATAAAGTGAGTAATTGATATCAAATAAAGTTCGATGAACTGGAATGAGCCAAGTGAAAGGAACTGAATTCCAAGTGAACTAGCATGAACAAAATTGACATAGGAATTTGGTTTGTAAGTGAAGATAACTAAAGTCATTTGGGAATTCACATAATGTAACTGTAAACAAATAGAAGCTCATACGTGAATTGATCTAAAGTTATTGGGCGTATGCTTTTCACATTTAAAAAACAAACAACTTATTTGCAAAGTGCTTGTACCATGTCTTGCCAAAATGAAGCCGGTTATCAGGAAAAATCATCCAAGTACTAGTACAGTTATCTCCCTTTAAAATAACACTGAAGGCTGATCAACTATAGCATGACGAGTGCTCCACCTAACAATATTCTCTGTATAAATCTCAACAAGATTTGAAGAAATGAATATCTCATTAAACATGCATGCTCTTTCAAAGAGAAATTGATATGCATAGATCTTCTGTTGACATGGTAGCATGGCCAAGTTCTGCTACACATGGTGAAGCAGGTACTGAAATGAGGTATCTATCTTGCTCCTATTCTGATTAAAAATCAGCTAGCTGCATGACCATCTCAAGAGTACTCCTAAACCTTGTCAAGTTGAGCCGCACATTTTGCCCATCTATGTAAATAGGTTTGCTCACCTCATAACCTTTCATGTGTATGGAAAGTGGATCTGTGATAACTTGGTGGTCAATCGGATACTTCTCAATGAGTGTGCTTTCCTCTACATTCACCTTGTACTCCACATACTTTAATCCCATTTCCTGTGCTGGCATATGGTAATATGCTTTTGAGACCCAGTCTAAGCCCCATGGGACCACTTGAACCAGCACCGCGCCAGGTCGCAAGAATATCATGTTCGTCATCCCTGCACCATGGACCCCCAGAAGAACATGACATCGATTCACCAGCTCAGCGAATGACTGCAGCTCTGACATAACCTTTGGTGTGGCAACCTCGACTCTGAAACCGACTTCTTTAGCAAGGTTGATTACTTCCTCTTCATTGAGCAATATTCTTGAATTGCGCCTAGAGATTAGTACCATCAGAGGTTGATCCTTTGGATTTGCTACTGTTGCTGTTGGGTCATTTACTTTAAAAAATAGAGAACTATGCAAAAAATGGAGAAAGTCAATTGTAGTGAGGTTTCCTGGTGCTTCTGTTTTGTTGCAAGACAGATGCCCGTGATAAGTGAGCCCCACCACAGCCCCTGGAAAACAGTGAACCTTTCCTGGTGCATCATTAGTCGGAACAGATATGATATCATATGAGGAGATACCAGAGAGTACACGCTGGTACTTCTGGGCCCACCACGACTCATAATCAGTTAAGATCAGGCGTAGGTGGGGTCGGAGAATGCTGGAAGTGAGGAATAGGGGAATGAGGAGATCATTGACGTCATGGAAGAAGTTGCCGGCGAATCCGCCAGTGGAGAAGATGACAGCTGGAACCACATGGCTGACATCACAGGCTGGAAGCACAGCAGTGTTACCAGCCTGAAGGAAATTAATTGGGGAGGTGCGTATCATTGCAGGTTCATCTATTTTTCGAGGGTATGGGCGGATGGTGATATTGTTTGTATAAGAAGGAAACCTTTGGCCGCCAGTGAGGTGTATGTTTGTGGTGTTAGATGCAGTGATGCGGATTGCGACAGCCGATGTGGTGACGCACATGTCAGAATATGTTGTAGAAATGCAGCCAATTCCATATTGAACCAGGTCTTCTTGGGGTTTCCCTGTTTTATCCAATTCCAAATAGTTACTACTCCTGGATCATAGTGTGAAACAAATATGTTCAGTGATATGGTTATACTTATTTTGCTCCCAGAAGATGCATTGTAAGATGTTAGTAGTTAAAATGGTCAGTATTTGCTATTTAATGATAATTAATCAACTTCTTATATGTTTAAGGACAATAAATACTCAAACAAACACCTCTTAGTAATTGTTGTAGTTTTAACCTTCTGGTGTTATCATCCATGCCGATCTCTTTGATCGGTAATCTATGATCATCATCCTGCTTTCTTGATTGTTCATTACTGACTTCAGCATTTCTCTGTGGTTGTCGCAATTGAAGTGCCCCTGCATTTAACAAAAAAAGATTGCATCAAATATTGATACAAACCTTTATGAGCAAGTCAATAAATCTTAATTAGTTTATACTAAAGATGGATATGGTGTACATGAGCGCAAGGAGGCTGCGTCAAAACGGAGCACAAAGGCATAGATCAATGGGATGACAAGAAAACCAAGAAGTGCATACTTTTTAGAATATTTGGCCATCTAGTAATCTTGCTAGACTGGTACAATCATACTCTGTTTCCATATTATTGATCAATATATACATGCCAGTAGGGTGGTGGTGATGACTTGTTGTTGGCAGTTCCTTTTCTCAATTATTTAGTGTATTTGTGGAGGGAAGCATTACACACTTACATGAAAGGAATTTGAGTCAATATTCAATAATCATCTAATTAATAATTTTCTGAAATATATGAAGGCAGGAATTTGTCGACTGGGTATAATTAGTTTCACAAATTGAAAAGACCTTGCTCTGCATCTCTTCGCACTGGATCTTGTCAGCTGATTAAAGTACTATTCTGAAAATTTATTCATTAAAGTCACATTTGGTTCTCCAAATAGAATTCATAAATTATAAGTCCCAAAATTCATTCTAACCTTAGCTAAGAAATTTCACTTGTGCAAAATGCTCAGTTGACATTTTCTTCTCTTTCATAATCTCTTGTCTCGTCAAATCTAATGTTTAAAATGTTCATCTTTGTTGACAAGAAAGACGACTGTTACCCGACAGATTCGACGGTTTTCAAATTTAGAATTTAGCAAGTTAGATATGAATCAAATTTAGTTGATCGGACAAATGAAATTTATTTATAAAATGATTTTCTTTTTGTAGATTTTAGTTATGACTTAGAAATATTATAGTCTGAATCTTATATATTGAATAGTCAACCTATGCAGCTTCTGTAAAGGTTTCCAAAAAAAAAGAAAAAAGAAGTAGATATCTCCTATAAACTAATTTAAATGGCTTGAAAAATTGCTGATTACTATTTTTGTCATAACTGGTTCCGTACTTGACAGATCGTTGGTAATTTGAACAGCCGTTGAAGAGAATGGAATATAAAATAAAATAATGAACTGGTAGTACCAGTAGCTTTTGTTGCCTAGCTAGTCGGCTCCTCCGTTACACGGACAAGTGCATCAGAAAATGTGGCGATTTATCAATTATCCACCTTCATCTTACATTCTTACTCGATCATAAAAAGAATTCATGATGATTTAATCAAATGTTTTGCTGCAAAAATAGTTTGCTTCTCTAGTTGAATTATTATTAATAAAAATATTATTAATTTAATTTATGAGTTAGGTTATATTTAGGTATTTTTTAATAACATCGGCTACGTTCATCGGGATCGTAATTAATTTTTTATCGCTGCATGTCATCGAGATGTAGATATTCGAGTCTACTTCCATCGTATCAAGTTTGATTGGCGTGCATCTCAAATTTGACTTCATCTTCAACTTATGTCTTAATTACTAATTTTTATTATGAGTTAGCGTCAGATTTAATTTAAATCGCTCGTTTCTCCGATCGCAAATCAGTCTCAATACGATGGAAGTAGACATGAATATCTACAACTCGATTACTTGTGGCGATAAAAAAATAATTACGATTCCGACGAACGTAGCCGAAGTTGTTACAAAAAAATACTTAAATATAACCTAACTCAGAAATTAAATTAATAAACAATTCAACTACAAAAACAAATTTTTCGTTAGCAACAAAACATTTGATTAAACCAAATAGACGGTGTTGCTAACATCGATCTTTTGACTTTTTTTCAAAAGGTCTTTATTTGCAATTTCGATCGTTTGACTTTTTTTTAATAAATCGATGTTTGTAACTCCGACTTTTTTATTTTTCGACTTTTGAAAGCGAATTTTCTTTCTATTTATAATTATGTGTTAAATATCTAATATTAAAAATCAGCTCTGGTTTGGTGCCTGAGAGTGACTATGTAACGGTACCAAAATACACTTGCAATCTTTTTGATTGCGATTTCAGCATCCAATCATGCAAATTATTTCCACCGACGAATGTTCCATTAATTAAATTAGTTGAATTTGGGCTTGTCTGAAATAGAGATGTCAATGGGCCTTACCCGCGGGTATTTGGCCTATCTCGTGATCTGTCCGATCCGCAGAAATGTAATCACCCGTCTGCACGGCCCAAGAGGATGGGCATAGAATTTTTAAGCCTGCCTACTCGTGGGCACTGCAAGCCCGGCCCATAGGTACCTGCCCATACCCGCCCACAATTATATAATACAGATTCATTACAATTTACACAGTTTCTAACATAGATAATTTACAATATACCGTATATTATCGATACTCTAATACAGTAATACTTACCTAGTTGGTTGGTTCAATGTTCTAACATGCCACATTCAAGAACTAAGGTGATTTAATCTAACAGGCCCGTAACATATAACTAAAACTCTACAAAGACCCATAATTACTCAGTCAATTATTCGGCCCACAGGCAGTCCATGGGTACAACTTCACAGCCCATAGCCCGCCCCGGCCCGGCCCTACCCGACCCTTCATGACAATGGGCCGGGTGGGTATAGTGCTTGGTCCGGGTAGATATGTGCGGGCTGATGGGCCGGCGGGCCAAACTGCCATCCCTAGTCTGAAAGCCCGGTGATACTTCTATCCAGCTACTTGTCTTGTTTTAGTAGTCGGGAGTATAATTTGCAAAATGTTTCAACGATCTCTTCATATATACCTGCATCAATATCTAATTATTATGCATGTTAGACGAATTATTACGCATGTTAGATTAATCGCTGTGTACGTTATTTTTCATGTTATATTTGTATTAAAAATAATTGTATATTTTATTGCATAACAATTTGTCTAACATGCATAATAATGAAGTATCTATATTTATTTATTTAACTTAGGGAGTGTTTGGATCACCAAAAATAGCACTAACCATGGATAAGTGTTGCTATCCACACAAAAATGTGATCCAAACATGATTTAGTAAGTTGTGAGTAGTGTTGGTTAGTGCTATTTTGCTAATCCAACAAAATGGTAGGATTAGCAAATTAGCACATGTCATGGTTAGCAAAATTATTATTTTATTACATTGTAATCATCATCTTGATGTTATTATTATTTAATATTATTATTATTATTATTTTAATTGTCATTATTTTATTATTATTATTATTGTCATTATTATTTTATTATTATTATAATTGTCATTATTATTATTTTATTATTATTGTAATTATTATTATTTTATTATTATTATAATTGTCATTATTACTATTATTTTATTATTATTATGATTTTAATTGTCATTATTTTATTATTATTATTATTATTGTCATTATTTTATTATTATTATTATTATTGTCATTATTTTATTATTATTATTATTATTATTATCATTATTATTTTATTAGTATTATTATAATTGTCATTATTATTATTATTTTATTATTATTGGTCATATTATTATTATTTTATTATTATTATTTTAATTGTCATTATTTTATTAATATTATTATTGTCATTATTATTTTATTAGTATTATTATAATTGTCTTTATTATTATGTTTATTATTATTGTAATTATCATTATTTTATTATTATTATAATTGTCATTAATATTATTTTTTATTATTTTGATTGTGATTATTTTATTACTATTATAATTGTCATTATTATTATTATTTTTATTATTATTATTATTATAATTGTAATTATCATTATTTTTATTATTATTGTAATTATCATTATTTTATTATTATAATTTTCATTAATATTATTTTATTATTATTTTAATTGTCATTATTTTATTATTATTATTGTCATTATTATTATTATAATTGTCATTATTATTATTCTTATTATTGTTATTGTAATTATCATTATTTTATTATTATAACAATTGTCATTATTATTATTTTAGTTGTCATTATTTTATTATTATTATTATTGTCATTATTATTTTATTAGTATTATTATAATTATTTTTATTGTCATTATTTTATTATTATTATTTTATTACTATTATCATTTATTATTATTGTATTATTATTATATTATAAATTGATATCAATATTTTATTATTTTATTATTATTATTATCGTTAAAAAAACTAAAATAATTTATTATTTTACTAACTCACTATCACTACTCCAAATGTGCAATCCAGACAACATTTCACTAACCTAGATAGAACAAAATTAGTACTATTTTTGCACTAACCTAGATAGCAAAAAGTAACCACTATTTCAACCACTAATCTAGATAGCACTATTTTTGCACTAATCATGACATGATCCAAACGCACCCTTAATGTATAACAACTCTTCTAATATACATAATTATTTTTCAGTATAAAATAACATACATAACAACTTGACTAACATACATAATAACTGATCTATCATGCATAACACACATATCGATGAAAGGAACAATATACCAGCTTCCCAAATATAATTTAGCTGAGCCTGGGCATCTTGGTGTGACAAAGCGATTCCAATCATGACCTAATATACTAGCAAAAATTACAATTCAGATGAGCCCAATTATGCATTTTAAAAATCTCAAACGAATAATTCAATCTCTTCAATTTGATTTTTCACAATGAAATTTAAGAAACAAATAGTTCCATATTTAAAAATAAAAGATATGTTGTTTAGTTTCGATGTTGAAGAATTTCATGTCAACCATTCTATAACTTTACAAATATCTGCTAAATATAATAAGCGGTAGAGTGGAATTTCTGGCATTTATAATTTGTCACGATTCTGGACCGTTAGGTGGCTCAAAATACAAAAAGAAAAATTGAGGCCGAAAGAAATTGAGAAAAAAAAGGACTTGGTCTAGAAGAATCCAAGGGCTTTTTAAGCATCACATGAAAATAGATTTGACAAATCGGACGGATCAGATCACATTTGAGTCGGATAAAGACAGATTCAGGTCACATTCGAATTCATTTAATTATCAGATTCAAATTATTTCGAATCAATTAATTTTTCATTCGGTGTAATTACGAAATAGTATGATTATATCACTCGGATCAAGCATGTTCGGATATTTACGGGTTCCAGACCAATTTGGATACGAATTGACATAGGTGTCGATCATTCTAGCTTCGGTCATAATTGATTACAGATAATTAAGGTGTGAATTGTTGACTCAGTTTGAGCGGGTCAAGTTACATTTGGGTCGAATCAGATCATTTCTAATTCAAATTACGTTGATTCAAATCTCTTACGTAATTTTACGCACTTTTATAATAATATTTTTTATTTTTAGGAATTTTGTATTTGTTAATTATGATATTTTTATAGGTGAAAAAACTAATTATTCTTTCAAAATTAGCAGATATAATTGTGTTGAAAATATTACATGGACAAATATGATGTGTATATACATCTTATGTTGGATATTGATCTTTCTCGATTCGAATCATTACAAATCGAATAATTATCGGTTAGATATCATTTCAATATAATATTCTTTCAAAATAAACCCACATAACAATATAGAAAAAAGTACTGGACAAAATATGATGTAAATATATATCTTATCTCGAATACAATCCTTCCGGTTCGAATCATTTCAAATTCGGATAATTATGTCGGATATCATATTGATTCAGATCGCTTTGATTTGGGATTTTGCTCGGTTATAGGTCATTTCGTTTGAGATAATTTATATTCAGATACTTAATATTTGTGGATTTATTCAGGTTCATATATTTTTCGGACAGTTTTCTACGAATTCAGATACTTTAATTTTGCACTTTTAACAGGTCTGAATTAATTCCCGATGTCAAATTTATCAGGCAGACTTTTTCGATCGAGTCAAACTTTGTCAAGTCTACGCGAAAACAGATAATGAAGTACCCTCAAATCATTTTGAACAATAATAAGCTGGGTCTCAAGTCGGCTGCTCCGTTGTAAAATTATTAAATTCAATGAATTTGATACAGATACAATATCACTTAACAGTTCTTATTTACAATTCTTGATGATAAAATTGAAATAAACTACAGAAATTTCTAAAAATAAAAATATGTATAGATCGACATATTTCGAACTTTGTAAATTAGTTGTAGTGTTTTCAATTTTATGAAGTTCGAGTGCTATTTTAAATTCAATTTCATTAAATATGAAATGGTTAAACAATTTCGTGAAAAAACCTAAATCTTTGTTAAAATCATAAAACTCTTGATTTGTTCTTTTCTAAAAAAAAATAACCAATACACATCAGCCTAAAAAAACCTTAATCTTAGTTCTCAAATGTTAAATAATTTTCATCCTTCTTCCTTACTCGTTAGTGGCTAGTTTCACATTTATAATAAACAATATTGTTTTCTTTCATCTTCACTCAAAGGTGAGATATCTAATATACTCATGGCGCGATATGGTCGTTGTATATTATTTTTTTTTGACTTTTTTGCAAAAACTTTTTTCCTGCTTTTTTATATTTTTTTAGTTAAATGATTTATTATAATTTTATTATTGCAATACAAAAATTTAAAATTTAACTTTTTCGCGCGCGTAGCGCGAGTGGTACGCTAGTTTGTCTCCAAGAGCATAAACGCATGAAAAAATGGATCGTCCATTAGTCTTAAAGTAAAGCACTTCAGAGATCAACAAATTAATAGCATGGCGCTTGTGGCAAATTCACAAAGTTGGAGGCATCCCATTGTGCATTATATATGAATTTTCAGTATGAATATGTGTCAACCAGATATATTTTGATGGGCTAATTAACAAATGCCAACATTTTATAGAAGTAGGAAAAAAAAATCAATAAAAGCCAACTCAATTTCAACAGTGATATTTCATGGGACTTATTGTCTTGGTGCTGTGGAGAGGATAGAATTTGGTGTTAGTACTCAGAGCCCTAGAGAGGTAAAGAGAGGAGAAACGCATATATATTGTTGATGAATTGAAAAAAATATAAAAATGAAAGCCAACTCTATTGAAGTATAATCAATATGAAGTTGCTAATCGACACGATTATCATTAAAATTTTGAATGACGTTCTATGTTTTTTATGAATTTATTTAGAAACTAATTGTTAAATAAAATATGTGACTATGATTTTATTCTCAACATCCTGAGCTTATAACATTCAAAAGCATAGTCACATTTTTTTTAATCTAAACTTGTCAAGTGTTGATTTTTTTCCTAAACGATTGGAGCAGCGAAAGCTCATTTATTAGTACCTTTACTTAATTATGTGTTCAAAATTTATTTTGTTGATTCAGTTGCCATAAGCCCTTAACCAATGATAAATGCTTCTTTTTCAGATTGCCTTGATTGGTATCATACATCATGGTTCAAACCTTCTTCTATCTTTCAAAATTGGCAGAATTTCATATAAAGGCCTCTAAAATTTCAATATTACATATTTAGCCACTAAAATCTCATAATTACATATTTATCCATTTAAAACACAAAATATTTCATACAAAGGCTTCTAAAAGTTCAACATTACATATTTATCCAATCAAATTTCATAATTACATATTTATTTAAGTAAAACACAAAATGTTTTATTATTGTCCAGCATAACTGCAAATTAATAAATTTAATGTAAATTAACAATTAAATGGTAATTACCACTCTAAAACACTAAATGAGGTAGAAAATTGAAAACGGGTCGGGCCAGGTCGGATCGGGTCAAATTCGCCCGAGTCAACGGGTTGGCCGGGCCACGAGTTTGTCGGACCATGTTTGGAAAGAAGGGTATAATCGTTAGCTTCTTTATTTCACACCGCTTCTCATCTCCTATATTTTGATATTTGACAAAATTCGTATGTGTTTGACCCGGCCCGAAAACTCCGAGATCGCGATCTGGCCTGGCTCGACCGGAGGCAAACTCGTGCTAACTCGTCCAAAAAACTCTAGAGTTGAAGATGGGTAGTGACCATCCTTTTTGGAAAAAAAACCTGTGTTAAAACTCGTGCGGACACTCTAAAACACTAATAGAGGTAGGGAATTGAAAACGTGTCGGGCTGTGTCGGGCCTAACTCGCACGAGTCGACGGGTTTGTAAGGCCGAGTTTGGACGGGTTGGCCGAGCCGACGGGTTTGCCTCGGGTCGGGCCGTCGGGTCGCGGCCTTAGGGTTCAGGCCGGGTCGAGTTTGTATTTAGGAGATTTCAGTGGCTAAATATGTAATATTGAAGTTTTAGAGGCCTTTATATGAAACATTTTGTATTTTAAATGAATAAATATGTAATTATGAGATTTCAGTGACTAAATATGTAATATTGAAATTTTAGAAGTCTTTATATGAAATTCTGCCTTCAAAATTTGGTCTTGTACAAGACGGATTGGCCATGTGAAAAGGAAAAAAACATAGGAAATCAAGGAGTCTGGAGACGGTAACAATAACAATATAGGACAAATCATGAAACTAAGGATGATTATGAGTTTTGAACAAAATATGAAAGGATATTTTTGTCTTTTTACCTTTTAAACCAGAGATAAACCCACAATTTCATATTTAAGCATAGTCAACTTCAGAGGTATTGTGCAATGGGCAAAAGAGAGCTATAAAAGTTGAGAGGCACGTTAGATAAATGTGAGTGTTTAATTGTATATAAGAAATCAGAGAAGTCTGAAAGTCTATATTAAAACATTACCCTATTCTACAGCACACAAAAAGGTGCTTCTGAAACTCAAACAAAGGCTAGTAATGTAATAAAATAATATATTATAATACCTAATTTGTTTAAACTGAAATAATACCTCTATTTAAAGTATGTCATATCCTAAGATCATGTAATCATAAAATACCACATACAGTACTCGCATCCCCATGCCAGATCCATCTATAAATCACAAAGGCAATCTTGAATAACAAGACCAAGGTTTCAACATTAACCAGCAAAAAGGTAATCTCAAATTTAGTCAACAACAAACGAAGAAGCCTGATCAAAATAAAGGACTACCAATATAACCATGAAATAAATCTAATATTGACTATTTTGTGAAAACAATTCTAGTATTAGACTTGTTTCAATTGAAAATAATGCAGCAAACTTATCCTAGATAGAACGGAAGTTTTTTAGAACAGTCAGCCATAATGAAGGAAGAAGAAATGCAAACATAGCCAATAACATGTATGTATTACACAAGCATGCATCTCCATTAGACAAATTGTATCAGGGAGGGAAAATTTGCACAAGCAGGCATCTCAAACATTGAAAAGGGAGGAGAATGGCATTCTTTGAATCCGAATGGTAAGGCTTGCTAACGAGCAAAGAACAAAAGCAGGAGTAAGATGCGGGCAAATGAACTTTGTTCAAAATTCAAGATTTTCATCAGATATTGATAAGATTTATACTTTTTTTCACAGAAAAACAAAATAATGTACATTTTAGAAATACATGATTATTTTACAAATAAAAAATTTCAAATCGTATAAATACATATAAATATTTTGCAAAAATTTTTTTCGGAGACAGCTACCCTCTAACACTACATAGATCCGCCCATGTTCAAATATATTGCATCACAATTCACAAGTCAAACTAGTAATAGAGTCTAGAGAAAAGTTCATTTTTAGTCCCTCAACTATAGCTTTTGTTTCAAATAAGCCCCTAAACTCTTTTTTGGTTCAAATAGCACCTCAAACTATACAACTTGGACAATATGAGAAGTTCAGATTTCTGCACTAATGTTTTTATTTCTGCTTTTTGGACATCAAAGATGAAAAGCAGCTGCATTGTTGTATAGTGCCATAATTCTCGTTGCATTTTGCTAATTCAAACTTAATTTATTAATGAAATTAGGGAAAACTACATTAGCTCAAAGTCAAAGTTAATTTTCTATCACAAAACATAAAGATACTTCTGGACTATTACAATACTACAGAAATGCATGAAGATATTCTCAACCTAACTATTACATATTAATAACGACCGATTGTGAAACTCCGGTGACATTAATTAGATGGTGTTGATTTAGAAGTAAAAGTTGGAACATCTACGTCTATTGCCACCGAGTTGAGTGTGCCAGGAATAGTACTAGTCGGGATAACCTCCGGCAACTCGAGGCCTTGCTTTGTCTCCTCCTTCGGAGTGGTACGATAATAAATGAAGTAGAGAATTAGCTGTACGGCGCTGAGTAATGCTCCGAGGCCATTAGGTATCTGTTTGTACAAGAAAAATGTCGTTACTTTTGAAATCCATCAGTTTCCATCAATGGTTGCGCCACTAATATCTTTTACTTGCAATCATGTATAATGAACAAATGGCTTTGGTTGCTCTTTGAGATCAGAAAAAATTCTCTATCTTTATTTCTTTCGCTAGCATACTATACTGGTTTAGCCATATATTGTCAGTGCACATGTCAATTTTAAGGTACAGAGTGTTATCACATTGGTCAAGCCAAATGAGTAGAAAAAGGAAAATTGAGACAATGATTCTTACCAAGATATAAAGATCAAAGCGCAGAAGTGAGTAGGCTGTCCAGCAAACACCATTTAGGAAGCTCACCAAGGAGAGGTAGAATGGCATATACTTCACACTCTTTGTTTGAATTACCATTCTCTGCCATACAAAGTAACAACATGAAAATGTTAAGTTGAAAGATTTCTAGGAAGACAATTTTTCATGTTCACTGAATGTAACTTAGAAACTATCTTTTTTATGTTGTTCATATCGTGAAAATATTAATCAAGATGGACTTCAAATTTCGATTAGTCCAACATATAGTAGCAAAAAAAGAAAGACTTACCATGACTGATAGCGGTGATGCGTACATGGCAGTGCCAAAAATGACACACAGAATCCCCACAACTTGTGTCCTTTTGTCATGAGTGTGGGCGAAACCGAGCACACAGCCCAAAACCCCCCCAACAAACGCCAGCTCGATCGCCAAAATTGTCGATATTTTAATCTGCATTACAAAAAGAGGTATAAAAATATGAACTAAAAGTACTAGTAGCAGTATAAAATTTATCAACTTAGATAGTATATATGTTGAAACCCGGAAAAAATAAAAATAAATGATGCAAAAAAGAGCAAGAGCATGATTACTCGGAGGGTGCGTGGGGAGAAGGCGAAGAAAATGGCAATATAGAGCGCCTCGATAGCTAAGCCAATGCCGTTTATCGTGAGAACAAGCATGCTGTTGGGGTGTACAAGGGGCAGTCCATAGACTACCCACATCATACAATTCAGCAGTGTTGCCAAGTATGGTGTTGGCGAAAACTGCTCCACTGCCTTCTTCTTTGCTATTGTTACGAACGTCGGCCTGTTTTTTGTCCGATATTCATAAATTGTTTCATATTAGTCCAGTAAAACACAATTTAAAATAGAATCTATGATCACATATATTGCATTTTAATGTCCAGATAAAAAAGGACATTTGATAAAAGTTGGACTATATCCAAAAAAAGGCTAGCTCTTTGTAAATTAACAAACTTATGAAGTTGAGAATCTGATTATATGCATATCAGCATATGCATGCTGCAAATAATGAAATTCAAGAATATATATGATAATACGAGATAACTTACGCTGGTGAGAGGAACAGGCCGAAGGAGATCACATTTCCTGAAAATTTTAGAGGATAAATTAAACTTTCTAGACTATAATATATATATATAGTGACAATATCAATGGTGATAGAGAGAAAGAATGAAAAAGATGATACAACATTACCAATAATTCCAACCACAGTTCGAATTGAACCCGTCGAAATCATTTTTGCTTAAGAGAGAAACAGAGAACAAGTGCAACTTAATTATGCAGAGGATGGGAGATGGAGAACGCAATTAGGAGAAGGAGAGGTATATATACATAAAGCAGTAACCAAAATAGAAACAAAATATACAAATAAAGAATACCAATTGAAGAAGTCTTTTAGGGGAAAGCCAACTTAGTTCGATTATAGAGGAGTAATTACGATTCATCCATATTTAGACATCCCGTTTATTTTCTGAACAGTTCAAATAAAAAGCTCTCTTGAAGTACTGACAAAAATAAGTATTAATTTGGTTCAAAGTTAATTTAGTATATATCTAGTAATTCTGAGCTAATAATATGAAAATTTTATTTATTAATTTAATTCGCTTTAGTACATGACAGATAATAGATCACCTGAAATAAATGGCCAAAAAGAGTAAGAGCTAAATTAGACAAGGGTATGTACTAAACACAGAATAACAACAAAAATAGGCATAAAAAATAGAGTAAAAAACAGAACTGGAATGAAAAATATATATATGCTCTTGCCCATGAATAAGTGCTGTGTTATTCCGAGACTTTTCTTTTTCAATATCCTAATAAAAACCATGGACGAAAATGCCTCTCTTTTAAGGAACTAGGAGAAAAAAATCGTTTAAAAAGAAAAAAGGAATTGGACTCGTGTATTTTTGAACAGAAATGTGTTAGGTACTTGGGTTCATCCAAAATCAGCGGGTCTAAACAGTTGCTGATCTCTAGAGGCCCAAAGCCCATTTATGAGATCATAACGTCAGGTTCATCAAAGAATCTTCCTCTCCCTAAGAAATGTGAGCACTCAACTATTTTGAAACTAATCTGATACTGTGAGACAAAAGAATTAACATGAATAAAATAGTTTAGTTTATCGTGGTATTGTATAGTACAACATCATCTGTGTAATTGGATGATCATAGTGCATATGTCAGATGCCTCCTATGATTATAGAAGTTAAAATGATTTTAATTCTATTTACCAACATAACACAGATCCTATTGGGTCACACCGTATAGGAGCTAATCAGAGAATCTTAATGATTAATTATAAATTGGTTATAATTAATATTAAAATGGTTATAATTAATTCTATATGATATGATTAAATTATATATGTCATATAAGATGACAAGCAAAAACAACGGTTGAATTTATAAACGTATTCGATACGTTGTATAAAACCATATCGAAACCAAATCGATACCGAACCTTGAGAAATATAATTGTTGAGAACAGTTATATATTTATATATATTTAATTTAGATTTTAAATATTAATTATGGTTTTGAATTTGGGATGAATGTCATTATCAAATTAAAACATTATTAAAAATTAAAATCTTAATTAAAATAAATAAATATATAAAATAAAAAAATAGATGTCGGCCAAATTAATTTTTTTAAAATTAATTTTTTGGGATATTTATCCCAATCGACTTCTTAGGGGCAAAATGGTCATTTTGCTTTTTCAGGGGTATTTCGGTAATCAGCGAACCTCCTTATTTTCCTATAAATAGAGGGGCATGGAGAGGGAGAAAATCACATAAAAAATCGTATCATATCTGTTAACTCAGGATTGAATCGATAAATATATTTTCTCTCTATCTCGGTTACGGTAGTTTACGAGATTCGGAAAATAGTATTTTTGCGAAAGAAGCGGTATTTCATATTTGAATAACTGCGAGTCGTGAATATATTTATTTAATCCTTATCTCGGTGAATAGTGTTTTTGCAGAATTTCGCGATTTATGGTATTTCTGGCAGAAGAAATAAACCGCTCTCTGGTCAGTCCTGGTGGACAATCGATAGAGGAATCAAACGTCTGATATTCTGAAGAGAGGAGCTTCTCAGATTCGATCTTCTGAGTCTGCTGCAATCTAATTTGAATTTGGATCAAGATATAAATGTTATATTAATCTATTTAATTTGTAAGTAGATTAAAGTTTTAGAAATCAATTATGAAGTAGATATGTAAAATGATTAAATCGGGTTTTGATGCCAAAGTTTATCTGACATATCTCGTTTAATCCTTGGATTAAGTTAGAAGTAAAATTTTTATTTTACGGTCTTTTCGCAACTTAAGCTGATTAACGGGTTTGAACCGTTCGTGACTCAACAAAAACATCAAATTAACAAGTGGAAAGATTTAGTTCTAATTTTATGTTTTTGTGCCCAGTTCAATATCTTTGGTACCGAACACTTCCACTACATTTGACATGTTCCTTTATGTAGTAGACCCGATATCCATATTTTACTAAACCAATCTAGCGTCAGCGTGAAACTTGGAATAAAATTATTTAGGTAAATCACCATGGTTAATCACGTGTCTCGCACATGACTCTTGGTTTGTTAACCACACCCGTGTGAATCAAACACCTTGCACTAGGGTCCGAATATGGTTCGATAATCCTATTAGACAAACGTCACTCTATGTGTCTCGCACGATCCAAACTCCTAAAGGATAAAATGAGACGCCTACTGAGTAGGAAACACGTCATTCTAATGGCAATAGTTTGAAAGGGATAGAGTAGGAAGTGCAATACGTCCTAATTTTTATATGGACTTAATTATGTATTTTTCAATTCAAGTTTAAATCTGGTTAAGCATACATCCATACTTTTAGACTCACAACTAACAGTTCAAATCACATAATAATAATATTATAGGAAATAATCACATCCCATGCATTTAGGCATTGAGTAGTATGACATCTTGACATGCATCTTCATGCACCATCTTTGCGTCATGACAAACATCACATGCCCAAATAGATAAATATTTATTGTACCCAAATTTATCCTAATAAATTTAATGGTACGAAATGAATATTCTAAATCATAATTAGGCATGCAAGCCCCAAATAAATACATTAAATTGGCTTTGACAATTTGCCAATATTAATTGAATAAAATTAATTAATTAATTAATGGGACACCTTAGGTCAGGTTGCACACATCAATCACATATCATTCAATACATCACACAAGGCACTGAAATTTTGTCATACTTCTCAACTTCCTACAAAACAAAGTTAGCACAATATATATTTTGTGTTATGCAACACACATGACACCCACACAATTCATACAACATGAATTTTATTCACATGTTTCCTTAGTATTTCAAATCAAGTTATCCATAATTTGACTATAAAATACTTGTATTAAATTAATCCCATTAGTTTAATAACTATACAAATGTCAATGCTTCATTAAACAATCAGTAAAGAAAATTACTATTCACGGTTACCGTTCATAACCAATTCTTTTTAAAAACCAGAATAATTATGAACTGAATTATCCAATTAAAAATTAGTTCTTAATGAAGCAACTTATCCCATTATTACAAATTTAATCAAATCGAAAGAATCATAATTGAAAACTGAATCAAATAAAATTTCAGATTTTCAAAATTCACAATTTATCTTGTTAATCCCATTAACAAAAAGTTAGAAACAATCTTAAACAAACCTGACTCCGATACCACTGTAGGGTTTTGTTACGTGCATGAGATGTGGAATTTTAATTTTTTTTCATGCAACCCAATTTAAATTCTAAGGATCATGTGTATAAATTTGAATCTAACAAGGTTGTGAATTTTTGTACCTTACTTGGTATCATAACCAAGCACGACGACTTCCCTTTCGTAGAGGTTGCTCGCGTTTTCACCAATCAACTACAAGGATGTCGGTTCTTGTCTCGTCTCATGAAAGATTCTCAAACGTGAAGCCTCTGTCACATGCACTCCTTGACGAATCGAAGCAATGTTGTTAGACCTTTCAAGAGAACGAGAATTTCAAGTCTCATTTTTCTTCTCAACACATGAGAGGAGAATTAATTCTATTTAATTTGAATTGAATTCTCTTTTTATTTTTCTCCTCTTTTATTCTCATGTACAGAGAGAGAAAAATAATATCAAGATGGTTATATATCTCAATATACACACTTTATGTGCCATTAAATAGGAGCATTATTGTCCCCTTTAATCTTGCGCAAAAATGAAAGGTCTCACCTTTTCATTTCCAAAAAAGATCATGGAATTTAAGAGGAATTATGCCCAAATTCAATTATATATAAATGTTCATGCACATATTAATGATCTTATTTATGAGAGAAAGTGGGTGAGTAGGTAGTTATTGCTCAAGAGTCATTACATGACATTCACTTCTCTCTTCATAAATGATCTCCTCTCGTAGGCTTGAGCTCACCTTGAGTCCAAATTATCTCATCCATACTCTGGCCTCGCCCAAATTGATCCAATTTTATGATTAATTATGCCCTGCATATTTAATTATTCTATGATTCAACTTGTCAAATAGTGCGATCCAGTAGGATCTATGTCATAATCAATAATAAATCAATAAACATCAATTTAGAAGTCATAATTAGCATCTAACAATGCATTATTATCATACGATTAAACACAAACAGACCTTGATCCTTTATTCTTTTTGTATTGATTCATTTGTCATGTAATATCCATTAATTAATGTCAAGCATAGGAATGTGTCATCATTGATCATTAATTATTTTCTTGATCTTCAGTGCATAATTATTATTTATGATAATCACATAATCACAAATGCATGCATAACAATTATCACTGCATCAAGGGGCTCAGAGATATCACTAATCTCATATGAAAATGAGACAGACAAATATATCCTATTGACTATTCATAACTTCTAGCATAATTCACGTATATTTGGAAATTATCTTTATAGCCCTCTATTAAAAGCATCATTTGATAATTGCATAAAATATACATTAGTTATCTAGAATTATGATATCTCATATAATAGAATCAATACTAATTTATGACTTTGTTGCTGACACAAACACAATCTCTACAACAAGTCATGGTGGATCATGTCCAACATCACGTACCCCGTACATGCATATTTATGTGATTAAACAGATACCTCGTATTATTGATCTGTGAAACATGATCATACATTAATTATCTAGAATTATAATCATTCTGTATTTCATGCTAATGATATCAGACTATGGACAATTTAGAGTTTTGATAACCAAACACAAAATTTCACAATTCGAGTCGTCAACTCAAATGATCCGTGAAATATCCAAAATTCAAGAAAAAAATAATTTAAATCATTCTATGCATAAAACTAAACAATAGTACCATCACAAATAATTGGTCCTCTAGGTCACTATACTAACATTCATATCATATGATAGGTAATGAAGGTAACTTCAAAACCTTAGAAACATGTGATGGTGTGCTTGTGACTTTTGGGTGTAGCCAAAAGAAATTCATTGGGATTGGTTCAGTAGGAAATGACCACCTTAAAATTGCTAATGTCTATTTTGTAGAAGATTTGAAGTATAACCTTCTAATTGTAAGCAACTTATGTTACCATGGTTATCATGTTACATTTGATTCAAACATTGTCAACTAGTTGAAATTGCTGACAAAAAGGTTGTGTACAATGGTAAAGGTGAAGAATGTGTATTGATCGGAACTAGACCATCTTAAGACCAATGAACTATGCTTGAAGGCCATAGACTTTACCTCTTGGTTATGGCATAGGGAACTTGGTCATGTCTCGTTTGACTCACTAAAAAGAATTGTCAAGTTTGATTTAGTCAAAGGTTTACTAACTCATATATATGGATTGTGTGATGCTTGTATCAAAGGAAAACCTACAAAATCTAGCTTCAAAACTGAAGAATGCATGTTAATAGCCAAAATATTGGAGCTTCTTCATTTAAATTTATTTGGTCCATTAAATGTGTTTAGTTTATCTAGAAAGAGATATGTTTTGTTATTGTTGATGATTATTCTAGATATATTTGGACCATCTTTCTTTCTAACAAAGATAAGTCTTTTGGCAATTTTGTGTTGTACTCGTGTTAAGAATGAGAAAGGTACTAAGATAATCAAGATACGAAGCGACAATAGAGGAGAGTTCGTGAATGCAAACTTTGATAGGTCTTGTTAAAAAAATGACTATTGTCATGAGTACTCTACATCTCGTAACCCTCAACAAAATGAGGTGTAGAACACAAAATTAGAACATTACAAGAACTTGCTAGAACAATGTTAAATGACCAACATCTTCCTAAATACCTTTGGACCGAAGCGATAAATACCGCATGTAAATGGTGAAAATAGCCATTTTGGCAATTGATTAGCAACCTACAGTTAACAAAAACTTGTACAAAATTTAGTATCAAATTTAATTTGCAAATTGTCAAACAAAAATAAATTTAAACCAACGGTTAACACTACATTATACAATCATTATTATTCTATTAATTTAAAAAAAAATAATGTATATTATTATGTTATTATTATATCTACTTTAATATTGCTATTATCATTGGTATATTCTCATTATTATATTATTATTGTTGCTATTGATATTATATTATCATCATTGTTATTATCGCTTGCACTATTTCAAGTAGCACGTATCAAACAATATTTTCGTTCTTTCGAATAGTCAAAAAATCTCTCTTCTTTCACTCTTTTAAAATAACACTATTTTACTTTTGTTATTTCAAAATGCACTTTCTAGTATTATTTATTAATTTATCAAATGGAGCCTAAGAGTACATTGTCAGCTAGGAAGAATGTATGCGTGCAGGCGTGCAGCTAGCAAAATTAGTTTTTCTTCATTTTTTTTAACAGAAGAAATATATATATATGAACTAAAGTTATTCTTTTTATATTCGATCTGGCAAAAGTGAATCTATTTTACACATCGTGAAATCTCGGAGTTCGGTCATTATTTAACTGCATTTGGTAAAAGAAGATGTTTCAGTGATTCGTTCATCGATATGGATGTCGCTTAGTATGTCAAAAGAATTTTTGTACATATTATTTGAGTTATACAATGCAGAAAAATAGGGCATCTACGACCAGCAATACAGTCGCAGATAACCCAAATCTGGTCGCAGAAGGGATTTTGCGATGAGATTTGATCGCTCTTGCTTTTGTCGCTAATCGCTCCTCGCAGATGCTTATGTATGACGTCAGCACGGTCGCAAGTGACGTCAGCACAGTAGCAGAAAGTGACTAATTGGGACCATTTTTACTGTCGCAGAATTGTGTACATTTATATTTTTTTTTTCCTTTCATGTTGTTTTCTCAAGATCTCGTCTGGTAATATTACAAAACATCTATCATTCATTCAAACAGTAGACACATCACAAATCGTCACAAAATAAATACAGAACTAATATGATATATTTTCAAGTCTAACAAAACAACAATCAAACTACAAACCATAAAAAAATAATACTATATAATAGATGCACATAATCTGCTTTGTTTCCTATATTTTACACAAGTAATATTCACTAGTAATTCTAGTAATATCTTCGTTGTGCATCTGGCAGAGAACATGATTGCCTTCGATACTCTTGTGCACCACCACATTAGACTTCTCTTTGTTTCCACTCTTTAGCTTTAGAAATATGTGGAACAATGGCATGTTTTCAATGACCTATCATCAAAAAAATATTCAGCTATACATATTTTGAATCTTACCATACTTGTCTCAGGTGCTGGTAGTTATAGATATTTGGAGCCTTCCTAAACTCAAAAGTGGGTCGAGGCAAGGTCAAGTGCAAACACCGACATTCTGATGAAAATTATAGAGAAAGATTATTTTTAGAGGCACTTCCACATCTTAAAATCACAAGGTCAGAAATAAAAGCTCAAAGTTAGGTCTATGAATTGAACTATATATATCAATTAGAAGTTCCAGTGAAAATGGAAATATATGTCAACTTTTTACAAAATAATTAAGCTTACAGCAGGTTCACATAATCTTCTCAAGGTTTTTCTTGGATTGGATGCTCAAATATTCTCGTATAAATATAGTATAACATACAAGCTTACAGCAGGTTCAATTAGACATTGTTTATAGAATTAACGAGCAAGGGCTTGAGCATTGTTTACAAACAATAAATTTGTGAATAAAAACCAATACATAGCAGCACAAAGTACCTTCACTGCTGATTCCCTACACAGTTTCTTCAAATCTTCAAATATCATAACCTGATGCATCAAAATTACTACAAACTAACTCTTAGCAAAACAAAGAAGAAGGAAAATGCAAACTAGTACTAACGTATAATCCAAATGTTGGAGAAGGGGAGAGAGAGATACTACCTCAGCACAAGTAAATCCTCTTTCAAAATCTGAGTGAACAAAACACCAGTCATTGAGGTGCCTTTGAGCCTCCTTACATGTCAGCATCTGACCTAGTATTATTTCAACAACAACAAAAATAAACGCATAAATACCCATATCTCAAAGTTATGCAAATATTAAACACAAGAACAAACATTACTTCAAAGTAGTAAACTAAGCAGTAAATATGACACAATGAGTTATAGACATTTAACCAATCAAAATTGAGTTCTAGGTTTTAGTTGAAGTTAAATTAAAACTACTTGGTTCGAGGAGAGATTATTGATTTTGTACTAGTACCAGTAGCAGTGTAGTAATTAGTGGGAGAAGAATGATATTATGTTCCAATATGTTCTTATATTCTTATAATACTTATGCTCATAATAAAAAACATGTAATTAATTCCTGCAAACTAACGAGTTAGTACAATATAGCAAACTCAGTATAAGCTTTAAAGGTTCTTTACTTAATTAATTCATACAAAGCATGACGCACTGAATCACTAACATTACTATTCTCTTCTATTTTTAGGCACAAAATTGGCCGGATGTTCAGTCTAGGGCTCAAATTGGAATTTCGTTATCGTTTTCGGTATTTGCATTATTATTCTCCACTATCTTACAAGAATTAGGAGCAACCTCCTCCATTTGAATCCTGCTGCTCGGTCTCATTGATCTTGTATACTTCCTGTCATGAACGAAATTTTTTTTCAGTAGCATGCCAAATAAAAATATTAGTAACATAACAAGTTACTGTAACTTTATACTTTACCTTTCTCATCATGCAAGGAAACATTTGAGCCAGAGTTCGATATTGTTTTCACACTCTAAGGAGCTGACAGCAGGCAATGTTACTATACATTGTCTCCTTTTTCCTACATATTATGCACAGGAGATTATAACAAACAAAAAACTTTTGTGCTGTTGAAATTGTTGTTTACAGATCATAATATGGATCTCAATCTTATAAATTGAAAACAATTTTGATGAGATTGAAATTTGTTGCAGTCAGCTTGTTGCAGAATGACATCTACAAAAACAACAATTATCTAACCCTTTTTCCTAGCTAGCTGGAGTTGCCTTTGCCCTTGCACTGACAGCCACGAAAGTAGGTGGATGCCTGAGATACTGCCTGAGATCCTGAGATACTGCTAATAGCAGATGGGAGATGCTGCTGAGCCTCTATTAGGTGGACTGCCTGCACTGGTACATTGCACTGTTAGAACTTGTAAGAAATTTTGAGCATTGGATAAGGATGTAACAAAGTCCTCGACATTAATTACGAAAGATAAAGGATTTTTTTATTAAATCAGGTTTATGCTACAAAAAGCATCTAATAAATACAAGCCACCAAGTTGGATGTCTACTTGCATGGCTTCTTTTACCTAACTATCAACACATATAAACAAATAGAAAGTTCAACATAAAAAGGGACATGAAACAGATCAAATTCAAAAGAAAAGATGTGCATGAAGGTTCCAACTAGCTTGTTGAATTTTGGAAATAAGTCTTATTAAATATTTTTGAAAATAACAGAAAGCCCTTTTGTGATTGCTTATCATTATTATTGGTACTCCATAGATGTTTCAGGCTATATTTTACATTCAGTAACTACCAATTGGATTAATCCAACATTTTAAGTGGTTAACTGTAAATGACAAAAAACGGGCGACTAATCACAAATTCCCAATAATTGTTGTGTGGAAAGGAGGTGCTCAAAAGCAAGTTGTGGTGAAAAGACAATTAAAGTTATTTTCATCAGTGACATACAAAATCATTATCTGAAAGAAAATTCAAAACCTCTTTTGGTCCAATGATAGTACAAAGTTGGAAATTGAATTTCTATCAGATTTTTGTACTGGTACAACAACTGATATGAAATGGTGCCAGCATGCTGCTTCATGTAGCCCACCATCAGTGTAACCCCGTCTTCAAATCACTTGCTGCTTCGAAAGAAAGAAGAAAGAGTCTTACTGAGAAGAAGACACATACCTTATCCTCATGGAGATCGTCTTCCATCCAACCTCTGTCTTCAGTTTCGAGCTGTTGTATCTTTGTCGAGGAGCGCGCCGAGTTGGATTTCGTCGAGAAAGGAGAGGATTTCGGCGGAGATTTTAGGTTAGCGTAGAAAGGTCTGGAGCGCGTCGATCTCTTAGTTTAGGAGACGATATTTTATTTCGGTCGCACCCTAGACATTAAATAAGCTCTGTTGGAAAATCAGCCCAGAAACGATATTTGCGACCTAGATTTGGCCCGTAATGCTACCGTCTCTGTTGGTCCAGATTGTTGTAGTGATATGTTATCTTGTACTAGAAAAGTTATTATGCATGTTATTTAAGTTGTTACGTATATTAAAAAAATAATATGTATGCTAACTCAAATAACATACATAATTATTTCAATACAAAACAATGTGCATAATAATTCAAATAATATGTATGATAATTTTTTTAATATGTTGAGCGACATGCGTATCGATGAGCATATTGCTATATCAGCTCTTTTGATAAAATAACAATTATGAGGAATGAAAAAAAAACACAATTACGACGTCTTATCAACTAATCTAAAGTAAGATTATGATGGTTTCGTTATCTTTTCTTATCATTCTACCAAACACAAACAGTAAAAAGCACAAGTAACCGTTACAATCCGAATCAAAGACTCCGAACTTTGTTTAGTCCCACATTGATAATTTAACAGGGTAATGCCTTGCCTTATACCTTTTATAAAGGGAATATCCAAGACCACTAATTGAATGCACCCCCAAAAAGAGAGAGGATCGATGAGACGATGATCGGCTTGATAAACTGGAGCAATCTCTCTTGGAACGACATGACACGGTTTCTTCTTGCATTTCTTTTGGTTAGTATATAACTCTTAATTTTTATCAATTACATTGGGTAGAAAGTCTTCAATTACCTTATATTTTTATTCCTCTTCCGCTGAATTTTACTACTCATCAATTCAATAAGAAAACACAGGTTTATATAACATCGTTATATCTATTCGAATGGATCTTTTTTGTTAATGGTGCATATAAAGTAAAGATTTGTGTTACCACACAAAAATAGAGCAGAGGTCTAAACTTTTTGGCTGGTTTATATGTTATTGCTATGAGATTTAAGATGGTAATCTATCAATGTATATTTACTTTTATATTTATTCCAGATTCTAGTGACAGTACAAGTGAATGGCGCTGATGTTTCACCATTGGAGGAGTATTGGCACTCTGCCTTGCCAAACAGTTCCATGCCGCGTGCCATCCGCAACCTCATTTATCCTACAGGTTTTTCCTTCTTTATCTTTGGAGATTGTAAAACACCACATATCAACATTTAAACAATGAAAATATAATCACAAGAAAAAACAAGTTGGCAATTATCATAAAGTTCAATTTGTGTATACGTACACTGAACTGAAGGTTTTAATTAGTTTAGAAGTATAATTAATTGACATGATAAATCCTAATAGGAGGTTATTTTTATATTACTTCTGAATTGAAATTATAATTTCCATATTAGTATTTACATTTCATTTGTACGTCAAACAGAAATGCACTTATCACTTACACGCACACGCACACGCACACGCACAAAGAATTCACAAACACCAGTTTTCTTTACTCTTTTTTTGTGACCTAACACAAAGAATTAGATAATACTTGTGTAAATCAAACTTTTACACAGATAAAAGAAAGAAAAAGTTATAAATGCAACTTTCAAGTTTCAATTATTAACTTGCTTCAATTAGCAGTGAAGAGTAACCGAGTGACGGTTCGCCGGGAGATATTGTATGTTTTTATTACATACAGACCACTGCCATCACCGGCCTTCATCCGAAGTAACTTCTTCCTAGAGAAAGAAATCTATCCAGGAGCCAAGGTGAAAGAAGGCTTCAGCTTCAACCGAACCATAATGGGCAATGCCTTTGTTGCTCGCAATGAAGCCGCTGCCATCCCATTTTCTTCGAAAAACTTTCACCAGATCTTAGCTCATTTTTCAATGGCAACAGATTCTGAAGCAGCAAAGCAAATAGAGAAGTCTTTAAATAATTGTGAAGCTCCTGCCATGAAAGGTGAAACAAAGTTTTGTGCCACATCTCTCGAGTCCCTGATCGACAATGTCGTCTCTTTACTAGAGACACAAGATATACAAGCAATCTCAACAACAGTCAATGGGCCTCAAGACGAAAACATGGCATACAAAATTGCTTCTCCGATAAAGAAATTATCTGATCAAGACAAATTGGTGATATGTCATCCAGAGCCATCTCCACAAGCTATCTTTGATTGTCATACTAGTGTTGCATACAAAGGTTACATTGTTCCTCTTGTAGGGAAGAATAATGCATCGACGGCGAATGCCGTTGCAGTGTGCCACCACGATAGAGTGAACTTCAATCATTTCTTACTCGAGGTTCTTAAGGCGCCTGATGATGAACCAATTTGTCACTTTCTTCCTGAAGATCACCTTATTTGGGTTCGTAGTCAGCCCGACTAAAGAGTTTGATCAGTGATACAATTAATGTGTTAATTGTTTCTAATGAATAAATTGGAGATTGTGTTTGTACTTGTTCTGTGTTTATTGTCTTTAAAGTGATATAATTAATGTGTTAATTATTTTCAATGAATAACTTGGAAATTTTGTTTTTAGTCTGTTCTGCGTAGAGACTTAAATTGCTTTTCAGTTATAAGTAGTTTTATCTCAAGAGGGAATACATGCAGGAAGAAACAAATAGTACTTGTTTTTTTTTGAAGAAACAAACAGTACTTATGAAAGGCGATTTCAAACTTTTTATGCATATTCTGTTGAAGAATCTGAAATCAACTCTCATATTATGCATAAATTGTTTTTATCAATTAATATGATCTCATACTTCAAAAAGAAAAAATGATATTGTAAAAATAATTTGTGTGTAAGCCATATAATTGTAATATTCAACTTTATTTTGATCGTGTAAATATTTTTATTAGATTAAACTCTTTTTTGATTTGACGATTTGCAAAATAATTCACTACTACCTTTGCACAATTAAGTTTCGGTGAGTTGCAAGTTTATATATGTATAATTAAGTATTGCAAAGGCATCAAGAGCAAACAAAACGGAGCCTCAAAGAGGCTTGCGTAACTGTAATACAAGGCAAACCTATGACAACGGGTTGCCAACCGTCACAACACATGAGCAAGGCATTACAACAGATTCCCAAGGAGAAGAGCCAGAATACTACGCAGAAGAAAGATATGACAGAGACTTGTGTAGCTGTAATGGAAGACAAACCTGTCACATAGTACTCGATGCTTCTTCGTGAGTTTTAATGAATGATTACAACACTTAAAGGAAGTACTCGAAAAAGAAGCTCTTTTAGTAGTAAGATATAATGCATTGTAGAGTGTTATATAAATGTTATCACTCACAAATAAAGTACTATGATCAGAAATACTTCTTAGTAGGATATGATGCTTTGTGGTGTTTTCTTTAATGGTTACCACCCATAAATGAAGTACTCAAATAATAAACACTTCTTCCATTAGGGTACGATGCTTTGTTGTGTTTTTTTTAATGGTTACCACCCATAAATGAAGTACTCTGATCAGAATCACTCATAAATTAAGCACTCTTCTCGTGCAAATATATAATGCTTTGTATAGTGTTCTTGAAAGGTTACAACTCACAAATGAACTACTATGATCATAAACACTTCTTAGTAGGATTTGATGCATTGTGGTCTTTTCTTTAATGATTACCACCCATAAATGAAGTACTCAGATAATAAACACTTCTTGCAACAGTGTAAGATGCTTTGTGATGTTTTATTTAATGGTTATCATCAATTAATTAAGAACTTTGATTGAAATCACACATAAATTAAGTATTCGAACATGAAACACTTGGATATGTATCTATGCTTATTCATTGTGTTTTAATTAATGATTACAACACTTAAATGAAATACTCGGAGAAGAAACTCTTCTCGTGGTTATATATGATGCTTTGTATAGTATTCTTGAAAGGTTATCACTCACAAAAGAAGTACTATGATCAGAAATACTTCTTAGTAGGATACTATGCTTTATGGTGTTTTTTCTTTAATGGTTACCATCTATAAATGAAGAACTCAGATAAGAAACACTTCTTGTAGTACGGTAAGATGCTTTGTGATATTTTATTTAATGGTTACCACCAATCAATTAAGTACTTTTATCGAAATCACTCATAAATTAAGTACTCGGACATGAAACACTTAGAGTGTGATATTTTCTTCTTCGTAGTGTTTTAATGAATGGTTACAACACTTAAATGAAGTACTTGGAGAAGAAACTCTTCTCGTGATAATTTGCGATGCTTTGTAGAGTGTTTTTGAAAGGTTACCACTAACAAATGAAGTACTATGATTATAAACACTTCTTACTAGGATATGATCATTTGTGGTGTTTGCTTTAATGGTTATCACCTATAAATAAAGTACTTAGATAAGAAACACTTCTCGTTGTAGGGTTCTCTTTAATGGTTACCAGCCATAAATGAAGTACTTTTATCAAAATCACTAATAAATTAAGTACTCGTACAAGAAGCACTTAGAGTGATACTCGATGTTTCTTCGTGTGTTTTAGTGAATCGTTACAACATTTAAATGAAGTACTCGGAGAAGAAACTCTTCTCGTGGTAATATATAATGCTTTATAGATTGTTCTTGAAAGGTTACAACTCACAAAAGAACTACTTTGATCAGAAACACTTTTTAGTAGGATTTGATGCATTGTGGTGTTTTCTTTAATGGTTACCATCCATAAATGAAGTACTCAGATAAGAAAATAATTCTCATAGTAGGGTAAGATGCTTTGTGATGTTTTATTTAATGGTTACCACCCATCTATTATGTACTTTGATCGAAATCACTCATAAATAAAGTACTCGAACATGAAACACTTAGAGTGTTTTATTTAGTGAATGGGCTAAGATACTTCTTTATTGGTTTATGAAACACTTCTCATAGTAGAGTAAGATGATTTGTATTGTTTTATTTAATGGTTACTACCCATCTATTATGTACCTTGATCGAAATCACTCATAAATTAAGTACCCGGACATAAAACACTTAGAGTGTTTTATTTACTTCTTCGTTGTGTTTTAATGAAAATATTTACAACACTTAAAAGAAGTACTTGGAGAAGAAACTCTTCACGTGATAAAATATGATGCTTTCTAGAGTGTTCTTGAAAGGTTTCCACTCACAAATGAAGTACTATGATCAGAAATACTTCTAACTATGATATGATGCTTTGTGGTGTTTTCTTTAATGGTTACCACCCATAAATAAAGTACTCAGATAAAAAACACTTCTCGCAATGGGGTACGATGCATTGTGGTGTTTTCTTTAATTGTTACCAGGCAAAAATGAAGTACTTTGATTATAATCACTCATAAATTAAGTACTAGTACAAGAAGCACTTAGAGTGGTACTCGATGCTTCTTCATTTGTTTTAGTGAATGGTTACAACATTTAATTGAAGTACTCCGAGAAGAAACTCTTCTCGTTGTAATATATGATGCTTTATAGAGTGTTCTTCAAAGGTTACCACTCATAAATGAAGTACTACGACCAGAAACACTTCTTAGTAGGATATGATGCTTTGTGGTGTTTTCTTTATTGGTTACCACCCACAAATGAAGTACTCAGATTAGAAACACATCTCGCAGTGGGGTACGATGCATTGTGGTATTTTCTTTAATGGTTACCAGGCATAAATGAAGTACTTTGATCAAAATCACTCATAAATTAAGTACTAGTACAAGACGCACTTAGAGTGGTACTCGATGCTTCTTCATGTGTTTTAGTGAATGGTTACAACATTTAATTGAAGTACACCGAGAAGAAACTTTTCTCGTGGTAATATATGATGCTTTATAGAGTGTTCTTCAAAGGTTACAACTCACAAATGAACTACTATGATCAGAAACATTTCTTAGTAAGATTTGATGCATTGTGGTGTTTTCTTTAATACTTACTACCAACAAATGAAGTACTCAGATAATAAACACTTCTTGTAACAGGATAAGATGTTTTGTGATGTTTTATTTAATGGTTATCACCCATTAACTAAGTACTTTGATTAAAATCACTCATAAATTAAGTACTCGGACATGAAATACTTGGATTGGTATCTATGCTTCTTCGGTGTCTTTTAATGAATGGTTACAACACTTGAATGAAGTACTCGGAGATGAAACTCTTCTCGTGGTAATATATGATGCTTTGTATAGTATTCTTGAAAGGTTACCACTCACAAATGAAGTACTATGATCAGAAACACTACTTAGTAGGATATGATGCTTTGTGGTGTCTTCTTTAATGGTTACCACCCATAAATGAAGTACTCAGATAATAAGCACTTCTCGCAATAGGGTAAGATGTTTTGTGATGTTTTATTTAATGGCTACCACCCATCAATTAAGTACTTTAATCGAAATCACTCATAAATTTAGCCCTCCAACATGAAACACATAGAGTGTTTTATTTGCTTCTTTGTTGTGTTTTAATGAATGGTTACAACACATAAAATAAGTATTTGGAGAAGAAACTCTTCACGTGATAAAATGTGATGCTTTCTAGTGTGTTCTTAAAAGGTTTCTACTCTCAAATGAAGTACTATGATCAGAAATACTTCTAACTATGATATGATGCTTTGTGGTGTTTTCTTTAATGGTTACCACCCTCAAATGAAGTACTCAGATAAGAAACACTTCTCGCAATGGGGTACGATGCATTGTGGTATTTTCTTTAATGGTTACCAGGCATAAATGAAGTACTTTGATCAGAATCACTCATAAATTAAGTACTAGTACAAGACGCACTTAGAGTGGTACTCGATGCTTCTTCATGTGTTTTAGTGAATGGTTACAACATTTAATTGAAGTACTCCGAGAAGAGACTCTTCTCGTGGTAATATATGATGCTTTATAGAGTGTTCTTCAAAGGTTACAACTCACAAATGAACTACTATGATCAGAAACACTTCTTAGTAAGATTTGATGCACTGTGGTGTTTTCTTTAATGCTTACTACCATAAATGTAGTACTCAGATAATAAACACTTCTCGTAATAGGGTAAGATGCTTTGTGATGTTTTATTTAATGGTTATCACCCATTAATTAAGTACTTTGATTGAAATCACTCATAAATTAAGTAATCGGACATGAAACACTTGGATTGGTATCTATGCTTCTTCGGTGTGTTTTAATGAAGGGTTACAACAATTGAATGAAGTACTCGGAGATGAAACTCTTCTCGTGGTAATATATGATGCTTTGTATAGTATTCTCGAAAGGTTACCACTCACAAATGAAGTACTATGATCAGAAACACTACTTAGTAGGATATGATGCTTTGTGGTGATTTCATTAATGGTTACCACCCAAAAATGAAGTACTCAGATAAGAAAACACTTCTCATAGTAGGGTAAGATGATTTGTATTGTTTTATTTAATGGTTACTACCCATCTATTATGTACTTTGATCGAAATCACTCATAAATTAAGTACTCGGACATAAAACACTTAGAGTGTTTTATTACTTCTTCGTTGTGTTTTAATGAATGGTTACAACACTTAAAAGAAGTACTTGGAGAAGAAACTCTTCACGTGATAAAATATAATGCTTTCTAGAGTGTTCTTGAAAGGTTTCCACTCAGAAATGAAGTACTATGATCAGAAATACTTCTAACTATGATATGATGCTTTGTGGTGTTTTATTTAATGGTTACCACCCATAAATAAAGTACTCACACAAGAAAAATTTCTCGCAGTGGGGTACGATGCATTGTGGTGTTTTCTTTAATGGTTACCAGCCATAAATGAAGTACTTTGATTAGAATCACTCATAAATTAAGTACTAGTACGACAAGCACTTAGAGTGGTACTCGATGCTTCTTCATGTGTTTTAGTGAATGGTTACAACATTTAATTGAAGTACTCCGAGAAGAAACTCTTCTCGTGGTAATATATGATGCTTTATAGAGTGTTCTTGAAAGGTTTCCACTCACAAATGAAGTACTATGATCAGAAACACTTCTTAGTAAGATTTGATGCATTGTGGTGTTTTCTTTAATGCTTACTACCAAAAATGAAGTACTCAGATAATAAACACTTCTCGTAATACGGTAAGATGCTTTGTGATGTTTTATTTAATGGTTACCACCCATTAATTAAGTACTTTGATTGAAATCACTAATAAATTAAGTACTCGGACATGAAACACTTGGATTGGTATCTATGCTTCTTCGGTGTGTTTTAATGAATGGTTACAACAATTGAATGAAGTACTCGGAGATGAAACTCTTCTCGTGGTAATATATGATGCTTTGTATAGTATTCTTGAAAGGTTACCACTCACAAATGAAGTACTATGATCACAAACACTACTTAGTAGGATATGATGCTTTGTGGTGATTTCATTAATGGTTACCACCCAAAAATGAAGTACTCAGATAAGAAAACACTTCTCATAGTAGGGTAAGATGATTTGTATTGTTTTATTTAATGGTTACTACCCATCTATTATGTACTTTGATCGAAATCACTCATAAATTAAGTACTCGGACATAAAACACTTAGAGTGTTTTATTTACTTCTTCGTTGTGTTTTAATGAATGGTTACAACACTTAAAAGAAGTACTTGGAGAAGAAACTCTTCACGTGATAAAATATGATGCTTTCTAGAGTGTTCTTGAAAGGTTTTCACTCACAAATGAAGTACTATGATCAGAAATACTTATAACTATATGATGCTTTGTGGTGTTTTCTTTAATGGTTACCACCCATAAATAAAGTACTCAGATAAGAAACACTTCTCGCATTGGGGTACGATGCATTGAGGTGTTTTCTTTAATTGTTACCTGGCAAAAATGAAGTACTTTGATTAGAATTACTCATAAATTAAGTACCAGTACAAGAAGCACTTAGAGTGGTACTCGATTCTTCTTCATGTGTTTTAGTGAATGGTTACAACATTTAATTGAAGTACTGCGAGAAGAAACTCTTCTCGTTGTAATATATGATGCTTTATAGAGTGTTCTTCAAAGGTTACCACTCATAAATGAAGTACTACGACCAGAAACACTTCTTAGTAGGATATGATGCTTTGTGGTGTTTTCTATGTTGGTTACCACCCACAAATGAAGTACTCAGATTAGAAACACATCTCGCAGTGGGGTACGATGCATTGTGGTGTTTTCTTTAATGGTTATCACCCATTAATTAAGTACTTTGATTGAAATCACTCATAAATTAAGTACTCGGACATGAAACACTTGGATTGGTATCTATGCTTCTTCGGTGTGTTTTAATGAATGGTTACAACAATTGAATGATGTACTCGGAGATGAAACTCTTCTCGTGGTAATATATAATGCTTTGTATAGTATTCTTGAAAGGTTACCACTCACAAATGAAGTACTATGATCAGAATCACTACTTAGTATGATATGATGCTTTGTGGTGATTTCATTAATTGTTACCACCTATAAATGAAGTACTCAGATAAGAAAACACTTCTCATAGTAGGGTAATATGATTTGTATTGTTTTATTTAATGGTTACTACCCATCTATTATGTACTTTGATCGAAATCACTCATAAATTAAGTACTCGGACATAAAACACTTAGAGTGTTTTATTTACTTCTTCGTTGTGTTTTAATGAATGGTTACAACACTTAAAAGAAGTACTTGGAGAAGAAACTCTTCACGTGATAAAATATGATGCTTTCTAGAGTGTTCTTGTAAGGTTTCCACTCACAAATGAAGTACTATGATCAGAAATACTTATAACTATATGATGCTTTGTAGTGTTTTCTTTAATGGTTACCACCCATAAATAAAGTACTCAGATAAGAAACACTTCTCGCATTGGGGTACGATGCATTGTGGTGTTTTCTTTAATTGTTACCTGGCAAAAATGAAGAACTTTGATTAGAATTACTCATAAATTAAGTACAAGTACAAGAAGCACTTAGAGTGGTACTCGATGCTTCTTCATGTGTTTTAGTGAATGGTTACAACATTTAATTGAAGTACTGCGAGAAGAAACTCTTCTCGTTGTAATATATGATGCTTTATAGAGTGTTCTTCAAAGGTTACCACTCATAAATGAAGTACTACGACCAGAAACACTTCTTAGTAGGATATGATGCTTTGTGGTGTTTTCTTTATTGGTTACCACCCACAAATGAAGTACTCAGATTAGAAACACATCTCGCAGTGGGGTACGATGCATTGTGGTATTTTCTTTAATGGTTACCAGGCATAAATGAAGTACATTGATCAGAATCACTCATAAATTAAGTACTATTACAAGACGCACTTAGAGTGGTACTCGATGCTTCTTCATGTGTTTTAGTGAATGGTTACAACATTTAATTAAAGTACTCCGAGAAGAAACTCTTCACGTGATAAAATATGATGCTTTCTAGTGTGTTCTTAAAACGTTTCCACTCTCAAATGAAGTACTTTGATCAGAAATACTTCTAACTAGGTTATGATGCTTTTCTGGTGTTTTCTTTAATGGTTACCATCCTAAAATGAAGTACTCAGATAAGAAACACTTCTCGCAGTGGGGTACGATGCATTGTGGTGTTTTCTTTAATGGTTACTAGGCATAAATGAAGTACTTTGATCAGAATCACTCATAAATTAAGTACTAGTACAAGACGCACTTAGAGTGGTACTTGATGCTTCTTCATGTCTTTTAGTGAATGGTTTCAACATTTAATTGAAGTACTCCGAGAAGAAACTTTTCTCGTGGTAATATATGATGCTTTATATAGTGTTCTTCAAAGGTTACAACTCAAAAATGAACTACTATGATCAGAAACACTTCTTAGTAAGATTTGATGCATTGTGGTGTTTTCTTTAATGCTTACTACCCACAAATGAAGTACTCAGATAATAAACACTTCTCGTAATAGGGTAAGATGCTTTGTGATGTTTTATTTAATGGTTATCACCCATTAACTAAGTACTTTGATTGAAATCACTAATAAATTAAGTACTCGGACATGAAACACTTGGATTGATATCTATGCTTCTTCGGTGTGTTTTAATGAATGGTTCCAACACTTAAATTAAGTACTCAGAGATGAAACTCTTCTCGTGGTAATATATGATGCTTTGTATAGTATTCTTGAAAGGTTACCACTCATAAATGAAGTACTCTGATCAGGTACACTACTCAGTAGGATATGATGCTTTGTGGTATTTTCATTAATGTTTACCACCCTTAAATTAAGTACTCAGATAAGAAAACACTTCTCATAGTAGGGTAAGATGCTTTGTAATGTTTTATTTAATGGTTACGACCCATCTATTATGTACTTTGATCGAAATCACTCATAAGTTAAGTGCTCGGACATGAAACACTTAGAGTGTTTTATTTACTTCTTCGTTGTGTTTTAATGTATGGTTACAATACTTCAAAGAAGTACTTGGAGAAGAAACTCTTCATGTGATAAAATATGATGCTTTCTAGAGTGTTCTTGAAAGGTTTCCACTCACAAATGAAGTACTATGATCAGAAATACTTCTAACTATGATATGATGCTTTGTGCTGTTTTCTTTAATGGTTACCACCCATAAATAAAGTACTTAGATAAGAAATACTTCTTGCAGTGGGGTACGATGCATTATGGTGTTTTCTTTAATGGTTACGAGTCATAAATGAAGTACTTTGATTAGAATCACTCATAAATTAATTACTAGTACAAGAAGCACTTAGAGTGGTACTCAATGCTTCTTAATGTGTTTTAGTGAATGGTTACAACATTTAATTGAAGTACTCCGAGAAGAAACTCTTCTCGTGGTAATATATGATGCTTTATAGAGTGTTCTTCAATTGTTACAACTCACAATGAACTACTATGATCAGAAAAATTTCTTAGTAAGATTTGATGCATTATGGTGTTTTCTTTAATGGTTACTACTCATAAATGAAGTACTCAGGTAATAAACACTTCTCGTAATAGAATAAGATGCTTTGTGATATTTTATTTAATGGTTATCACCCATTAATTAAGTACTTTGATTGAAATCACTCATAAATTAAGTACTCGGACAAGAAACACTTGGATTGGTATATATGCTTCTTCGGTGTGTTTTAATGAATGATTACTACACTTGAATGAAGTATTCGGAGATGAAACTCTTCTCGTGGTAATATATGATGCTTTGTATTGTATTCTTGAAAGGTTAGCACTCACAAATTAAGTACTATGATCAGAAACACCACATAGTAGGATATGATGATTTGTGGTGTTTTCTTTATTGGTTACCACCCATAAATGAAGTACTCAGATAATAAACACTTCTCGCAATAGGGTAAGATGTTTTGCGATATTTTATTTATTGGTTATCACCCATTAATTAAGTACTTTGATTGAAATCGCTCATAAATTAAGTACTCGGACATGAAACACTTATATATGTATATATGCTTCTTCGGTGTGATTTAATGAATGATTATAACACTGAAATGAAGTACTCGGAGAAGAAACTCTTCTCGTGGTAATATAAGATGCTTTGTATAGTATTCCTGAAAGGTTACCACGGACAAATTAAGTACTATGATCAGAAACACTTCTTAGTAGGATATGATGCTTTGTGGTGTTTTTTCTTTAATGGTTACCACCCATAAATGAAGTACTCAGATAATAAACACTTCTCGCAATAGGGTAAGATGCTTTGTGATGTTTTATTTAATGGTTACCACCCATCAATAAATTAAGTACTCGAACATGAAACACTAAGGGTGATATATTTGTTTCTTTGTTGTGTTTTAATGAATGGTTACAACACTTAATTGAAGTAATCAAAGAAGAAACTCTTCTCATTGTAAGATATTATGCGTTCTGGATTTTTCTTGAAAGGTTTCCACTCATAAATGAAGTACTACGATCAGAAACACTTCTTAGTAGGATATAATTCTTTGTGGTGTTTTCTTTAATGGTTACCACTCACAAATAAAGTACTCAACTAATAAACACTTCTCGCAATAGGGTAAGATGCTTTGTGGTGTTTTCTTTTGTGGTTACCATCCATAAATGAAGTACTCTGATCAAAATCACTCCTAAATTAAGTACTTGTACATGAAGCACATAGATTGGTACTCGATGCTTCTTCGTGTGTTTTAGTGAATTGTTACAGCACTTAAATAAAGTACTCGAATAAGAAACTCTTCTGGTGGTAATATATGATGCTTTGTAGAGTGTTCTTGAAAGATTACCACTCACAAATGAAGTACTATGATCAGAAACACTTATTACTAAGTAAAATGGAAATGGAAATGGAAAGAGAGAGAAAAAGGCGATCCGGGGGGCGACGGAGTGCGTAACGGGTCGAGCAACTCGCTCGATCGAAATGAGGAAGGGAATCAGATCTCATCATCCCTGATATCCAAAATAGGAGATCAAGAGGTAATCTCCAAGCTGATTGAAGCGCTAGGGATCAGTGAGAAAGAACAATCGCGATCGTTGATTGATTGCTTTCGTGGTTTTTTGGTGCAAGCTTTCACTCCTACGCCATATAGAGATTCTCTCTTGTGTGGGGCTACTTCTCAGACAAATAGTGAGGCAATCAATGGTGGTAAGGGTTTAGTGAAATCTCAAGTCAATAACCGCTCTACCTCAACTTTTGTCCCGATGTCAAAGAGGAAATGCTTTCGCTGTGGTGAGATTGGGCATATAGCGAAAGGGTGTAGAAATCCTATTATCTGTTTCGAGTGTGGAAAATCGGAACATCGTGCTTGGCAGTGTAAGAAGAAAAGAGAGGGTGAGGAGATTCCAGTCAAGATCTCCAGTCAAGATCTCTTCTCAGAGAAAGGGTGAGGAGATTCCAAGTAGGATCTCTCATCAGATCTTACCTAAAGGTGATCCTGAAGACATCGTAGTGCAGATCGAAGAAAAAAAAGGTCAGATCACTGTTGAAAACAGAAAAATGAGAGAAAACAAACTGATTTTCTTTGAAAACACTGCTGAGACGAAAGCAATAGAGGAGAGCTTTCGTAAATGTGTGGTGATGCAGACGAATCAGGACTTTCCAAGGGAGAAGGTTTATGATTCTCTTCGTCGCCTAGCTCCAGCCTTTCCTTGGAAAGTGGCCGAGATCGAAGATTATCGGCTAATGGTGGAGGGGCCTGGCTGGTGGAGAGACAAGGTGATTAGACAGGAGGGTGCGAGATTTGATAATACGATTATAAGAACATGTCCGTGGGATCCCTCGTATGAAAATAGACTAAGATTGAGAAGTCTTTGGATCAAAATACAGGGTTTCCCTAGAAAACTATGGTCAAAGGATGAACTGGCTAAACTAATTGAGGGCTTTGGGGTGATTCTTGAGTTAGACAGATCGACATTAGATAGATCTGATTTGAAAGAGGCAAAAGTCAGAATTGGTGTGTGCTCTAAAGATGACGTTCCTTTTTCCAAGCAAGTGGCATTTAGGAACGACAGAAATGAAATATGTTGGTCAAGGGTAAAATTTATATTCAATCGAAATATAGATCAGAAGAGGCCTTTCAAAAAGGATAAGAGTAGAGAATGATAAAGATCCATCCCCTTCTGAGAAAGACAAAGATCAATCTAATCAGAATGAGGAGGATGAGGATGACCTAGAGGAGGAGGGCTTTTCAGATGGAGAACTAAACCCTGACCAACAAAAGGAGAGGGATGCTGGGGAGACAATGCAAAAAGAAGGGGAGGGTACTGATCAGGTCTCTGAGCTCCCGACAATCCAAAGGACAGAGGAGGATGTATAAGTGATCCCAACTCAGGAGAAAGATATCTGTGAGGGGTATTTTGAGTTACCACCCCTGCAAATAACTTCTCAGGGAGAGATTGAGAGGGACAGTATGCCAGAGGAGGATGTCCAAAATGAACCCCCAAGGAAGGAGAAGCTGGCTGAGGAGGAGACTGACAGAGAAGATCTTCAGATAACAGTGTATGAGGTACAACCTTTAGCAAGGCTGCCACAGACTACTAGACAAAGCCTGAGGCAACAACCTTAAAAATCCTGCTCATTCTGCCCTGGAGAAAGCTGTTAGACAGAAGTACAAAACAGTGGATGAGCTCACTAATAATGGTATATAGTCTCTTACTAATTCATTTCCATTTGTTGAGTTGACTGATTCACAAGTAGTGGAATTGTTTAGATGTTTTGGTTTGGTTATAGCAGATAATGAGATAGTGCTATAGAAAATATAAAAATTTTAAGAACTCTTTCAAAAAAACAACTCCAATCTGCATTAGATGAGATGGAGTTCAAATTAAATCATGGGGTAAAATTCTAGAAAAAAGATAAGGACAAAAGAAACCAGTTAGATAATATTCTAAGTAGAGTACAGATGCTAGCTATTAAATGAAAATTCTAAATTGGAATATAAGAGGGTTGAAAAAAGGGGTCAAGAAAAGGTATCTAAAAGACTTAATTCTCAACAATAAAGTGGATATCATGGGAGTGCAGGAGACTAAAAAAAGGATATGTCAAAAAGATTTATGCAATCATTTTTATCTAGAAATTATGAAGGGTATTATCTATCTGCTAGAGGAATCAAAGGCACTGCAGGTGGAATTGCAGTAGGGGTCAACAATGATGCATTTGAAATGGTGTTTCAATATAATGTAGTGTATTCTATCTCTCTGATACTTAGAGATAAAAAAGATAATTTCATCTTTGGTTTAACTGTGGTTTATGGTCCTACTCAATATAAGGAAAAAAAGAATTTTATGCATGAATTAAAAATCCTGAGAAATATGTGGAGTGGCCCATGGATCTTGATGGGAGATTTTAACATGGTAAGATTTAGTCATGAAAAGAACTCTGAGAATTTTAATATCTCTGGTGCTAGTTTGTTTAATCAACTGATAGAGGATTTAAATTTATATGAATTTCCATTGACTGGTATTCAGTTCACTTGGACTAACAATAGAAGTATGGTTGTCCTCAATAGGGTATTTTGTGACAGTAAATGGGAAATGCAATATACTGATTGTGAGGTTAAAGGACTAGTAATATATAGATCTGACCATAATCCATTATTGTTGTCCTCAAATATTCAGTACAATAATAATAAAAATGCTTTCAAATTTGAGAAAGGTTGGACAAATGTAGACGAGTTTAATGACCTAGTCCCCAAATGGTGGAATGCTAATTTAAGGGGGTCAAACAGCATATATAGATGGTGTAGGAAAATAAAATACATAAAAAAGAAAATGAAAGGATGGGCTAGGAATTATTATGGAGAAGCACATAGAAGGAAAAAGAGATATTTAGATAAACTTGGGGAATTACAAAAGGTACAAGAAATAAGAATATGGAATGAAGAGGAACAACAAGATTACTTAAAAACTAATATACAATTGGATGAAATTTATGAAGAGGAACAAAGGTACTGGAGTGTTAGATCAAAGCAAGATTGGCTATTATTTGGTGATAATAATACCAAATATTTTCACAAAATAGCCACTCAAAGATATAAAGGGAAGAGAATTACAGGCCTAGATATTAAAGGCTCATTTGAAACAGATAGTTAGGTAATTGAAGAGCATGTATGTGAATATTACAAATCTTTATTTGGTGTCTCAAGAGAGCAATATATCCAATTGAGCCCAAATTTTTGGGGGGACCAAGATATAATCCCCAATGAAACTGCTTTGAAGATCATACAACCTTTCACAGAATTGGAGGTCAAAAATGCAATCTTCTCTTCAGCTGGAGATAAGTCTCCAGGCCCTGATGGTTTCACTTTTCACTTCTATAAAAAATATTGGGATCTTGTGAAGCAAGACATAATGTGTATATTTCATGAATTCTATGAGGGTATACTGGATGTGACCAAACTGAATAGAACTATGGTTTGTTTGATACCTAAGGTACATAATGCAGTAGATATCAAACATTTTAGGCCAATAGCCCTTATCAATTGTAGTTACAAGATATTAACCAAAGTACTTACAGCTAGGTTGGAACCAGTTATCAATGCTGTAATTGATCAGTCACAAGCAGCCTTCTTAAAAGGCAGATACATACTAGATAATGTAGTATGTGTGTCAGAAATTGTTCACCATACAAAAATAAAAAGAAAAGAGGGGATAGTTCTAAAGATTGATCTAGAGAAAGCTTATGATAGGGTGAATTGGAACTTTTTGTTTGAAATGCTAAAATCTAGAGGCTTTCCTGATAAATTGATATTGTGGCTCAAGAAATTGCTAAATGGTGGGCATATGTGTATTAATATAAATGGGAATCAAACTCAGATGTTTGAGGTAAAGAGAGGTTTAAAACAGGGAGATCCTTTATCTCCCATTATTTTCAATTTAGTGGCAGATACTCTAAATTGTTTGCTTAAAAAAGGGAGAATAGGGGGTTATATCAAAGGACTAGGACCAAAATTAGATGATGGTAATCAGATTATCAATCTGCATTATGCAGACGACACTATAATATTTTGACAAGCTGATTTTGAGATGATTCAATATATAAAATGGGCTTTTATAGGATTTGAGGCCTTAACTGGGTTAAAGGTGAATTATAATAAATGTGAATTGTACTCAATCAATGTGGATGAGACAAAAGCAAAGGTGTTATCTGAAATATTTGGGTGTAAGATGATGAAATGGCCTTTGAAGTACTTAGGTATTCCAATTCATTGGAAGAAAACTACTCAAGCTGACTGGAAAGAAGTTGTTGAGAGATTTCAAAATAGATTACAATCTTGGAAAGGGGCTCTTCTATCAATAGGGGGCAAAGTCACTTTGATTAACAGTGTTTTATCCTCTCTACCAAATTATTTACTGAGTTTTCATATGATGCCCTCAGGGGTCAGAAGGAAACTTGAAACAATTAGATGTAGGTTTATGTGGCACAATGGGGATAAGAAAAAATATCATTTATGTAAATGGAGAGAAGTATGTAGGCCAAAAGAGTATGGAGGGCTAGGGATTGTGAATTTAGAAGTAATGAATATATCATTGCTTTGCAAGTGGACTTGGAGATTAAAGGATCCTACTTGCCTAGGATGGTGGAAACAAATATTATTAGCAAAGTACTCTAAATCAAATAACAGGCAGACATGGTCTCCCCTTTGGAAGTTTATTAAAGATAATGAACACATTATAGATATAAACAAAACAGTTGAAATTGGTAATGGTGCTAACACTATCTTTTGGAAAGATAAATGGTGCATTGACATCCCTTTTCAGTTACAATATCCAATGTTTTATGAAATTTGTACTAATCAATGTGCTTTGGTATATGATGTATTACAGGAAGGAAGGTTATCACTAACTTTCAGAAGGCAACTCAGCCAGGTGCAGAGGCTGCAACTAAATGAGATACAGAATTTAGTCAATGCTAGACTACCTCTGAAACCCCAGTCTGATAAAATTTTGTGGCAACAAATGGATAATAAGACAATTGAAAATAGAAAGATATATATGTGGCTAATGTTCAGTGGAGTACCTGACAAAACATATGATATAATTTGGGGGCTTAAAATACCAAAAAAAATAAAGATCTTTTTGTGGTTATTTGCTAAAAGAAAAATCCTAGTTAGAGTCAATCTGAAAAGTAGGGGATGGGAGGGAGAGACTAAATGCAATTATTGTGATATGGAAGAAGATGTTGATCACCTCTTCTTCCAATGTAGCAATGCAAAACATATTTGGGTTGTTATTAAAAACTCGTTTGATCTAAGAAACATACCTAGAGAGGTAGAGGATATGGGGGGAATTAGTTATCAAATCTAGGGTATTAAAAAACAATTGGCATTACATACATGTGCAACTGCGATTTGGTGTATATGGGTTGAAAGAAACAATTTTTGCTTTCAGAACACAGGTAAAATAACACAAATGATGATGTATAATAAAATTGCTAAGTTGTTGCTGTATTGGGCAGGTGGATGGAACAGCGAACTCAAGATGGCGTTAGAAGAATGGCTAGCTGATATTGGTTGGACACATATCGCGATAGGAAGGTGTGTGGTTCAAGAGGTGAGGATGCATGAAGATGGTGAAGACGTAGACTGGGATTCTGGCAGCTGCAGCAACCAAAGCAGCGGTGCTGTGATGAAATTCACAAGGAGAGGCGATAATATAGAAGAAGTAGGGGTAAAAGATTGTTAATGATAGATAGCATTATACATTTTATATTAGCATGTCTCTGTGTGTTTTGCAGTTTAATCCGATTGTCTTTGGTTATCAGTACAAGGGTTGGGAGGTTGTTTTGTAATAATGATGTGCAAACACTAGGCAAGTACCTATATAGACACTTAAGAATACGATAGGATTGGCGCACCAGTATCACAGATACTGATACTGGTGCCAGTCTAAAAGTTAAAGGAGGGTGAACGAGTTTGAACTCAAGTAGCTGTTGGTTTTGAGTTGTAATACTTCTTTTTAATAAAAGGAAGTGATGGGGTTGCCCCCCATTTGTTTCAAAAAAAAAGAAACACTTATTAGTAGGATATGATGCTTTGTGGTGTTTATATAATGGTTATCACTCATAAATGAAGTACTCAGATAAGAAAACACTTCTCATAGTAGGGTAAGATGCTTTGTGATGTTTTATTTAATGGTTACCACCCATCAATTAAGTACTTTGATCGAAATCACTCATAAATTAAGTGCTCAGACATAAAACACTTAGAGTGTTTTATTTGCTTCTTTGTTGTGTTTTAATGAATGGTTACAACACTTAAAAAAAGTACTTGGAGAAGAAACTCTTCGAGTGATAAAATATGATGCTTTCTAGAGTGTTCTTGAAAGGTATCCACTCACAAATGAAGTACTATGATCAGAAATACTTCTAACTAGGATATGATGATTTGTGGTGTTTTCTTTAATGGTTACCACCCATAAATAATGTACTCAGATAAGAAACACTTCTCGCAGTAGGGTACGATGCATTGTGGTGTTTTCATTAATGGTTACCAGCCATAAATTAAGTAATTTGATCAGAATCACTCATAAACAAGCTTTTAAAAAACGTTTAACGGCCCTTAACGGTGAGGTGGTCGCTTAACGGTTTAACGTTAAAACGAAATTATACGGAAGTTAAATTAAAAAACGGCCAACCATTTTTTGTCTATTATTTATTTATTTTAGACCAAATTATGGTGCAAACATACACACTTTTGTCATATGTATGACTCTATGTAACTATATATTATATAATATATTTAACATTATTATTAGCATTGCTGCCTTTTTCATTGTTTAAAAATATAAATGATGTTATATGATATGTTTAATAATTAGAATTTAGAATGTATTTTATTTTGAAATGTGTATTTTTTATAACCTCCACTATCTAATTGAGTTGTACCAACATAATAATATCTCATGCCAGCATCAATATAACACACAAGACCAGTGTACCCAAACAATCAACACATCATCATAACACTAGTAACTACCCGACTAAGCTCACAATAACTAATCCCAAGTTAATAAAATAGTAAACAAAAATTGAAAAACTAAATTAATTCAACAAGTTGACAAATCACCAAGTACATTACAGTAAGCATCCAACAAAAACACAAAGAAAAAATAAAAAAAATAAAAAATGGCGTTAAAACAGCCTGATTTTAATGGATTTTAACGGATTTACACGGTTTAAACGAAATTAAAACGGAGTTAAAACCGTTAAACTGAAGAAAACCAGTTAAAAACGTTTTTTCCTGAAAACTAAACGCCATGACAAGTTTTTCCCGTTAAACCGGTTAAACTGAAGTTTAAACTCCGTTTTTTAAAAGCTTGCTCATAAAATAAGTACTCATACAAGAAGCACTAAGAGTTGTACTCGATGCTTCTTCATGTGTTTTAGTGAATGGTTACAACATCTAATTGAAGTACTCAGAGAATAAACTCTTCTCGTGGTAATATATGATGCTTTATAGAATGTTCTTGAAAGGTTACAACTCACAAATGAACTACTATGATCAGAAACACTTCTTAGTAGGATTTGATGCATTGTGGTGTTTTCATTAATGGTTACCACCCATAAATAAAGTACAAAAATAATAAACACTTCTCGCAATATGGTAAGATGTTTTGTGATGTTTTATTTAATGGTTATCACCCATTAATTAAGTACTTAGATTGAAATCATCCATAAATTAAGTACTCAGACATGAAACACTTAGATATGTAAATATGCTTCTTCGGTGTGATTTAATGAATGATTACAACACTGAAATGAAGTACTCGGAGAAGAAACTCTTCTCGTGGTAATATAAGATGCTTTGTATAGTATTCCTGAAAGGTTACCACGGACAAATTAAGTACTATGATCAGAAACACTTCTTAGTTGGATATGATGCTTTGTGGTGTTTTCTTTAATGGTTACCACCCATAAATGAAGTTCTCAGATAATAAACACTTCTCGCAATAGGTTAAAATGCTTTGTGATGTTTTATTTAATGGTTACCCCCCATCAATTGAGTACTTTCATCGAAATCACTAATAAAATAAGTACTCGGACATGAAACACTTAGGGTGGTATATTTGTTTCTTCATTGTGTTTTAATGAATGGTTACAACACTAAAATAAAGTAATTGGAGAAGAAACTCTTCTCGTAGTAAGATATCATGCGTTGTGGATTTTTCTTGAAATGTTATCACTCATAAATGAAGTACTACGATCAGAAACACTTTTTAGTAGGATATGATGCTTTATGGTGTTTTCTTTAATGGTTACCACCCACAAATAAATTACTCAGAAAATAAACACTTCTCGCAATATGGTAAGATGTTTTGTGATGTTTTATTTAATGATTACCACCCATCAATTAATTACTTTGATCGAAATCACTCATAAAGTAAGCACTCGGACATGAAACATTTAGAGTGTTTTATTTGCTTCTTCGTTGTGTTTTAATGAATGGTTACAACACTTAACTGAAGTACTTGGAGAACAAACTCTTCTCGTGATAAAATATGATGCTTTGTAGAGTGTTTTTGAAATGTTACCACTCATAAATGAAGTACTATGATCAGAAACACTTCTTATTAGGATATGATGCTTTATGGAGTTTTCTTTAATTGTTTCCAGCCATAAATAAAATACTCAGATAAGAAACACTTCTCACAGTAGGGTACGATGCATTGTGGTGTTCTCTTTAATTGTTGCCAGCCATAAATGAAGTACTTTGATCAGAATCACACATAAATTAAGTACTCTTACAAAAAGCACTTAGATTGGTACTTGATGCTTCTTCGTGAGTTTTAGTGAATGGTTACAACATTTAAATAAGTACTCGGAGAAGAAACTCTTTTCGTGGTAATATATGATGTTTTATAGAGTGTTCTTGAAATGTTACAACTCACAAATGAACTACTATGATCAGAAAAACTTCTTAGTTGGATTTGATGCATTGTGGTGTTTTCATTAATGGTTACCACCCATAAATGAAGTACTCAAATAATAAATACTTCTCGCAATAGGGTAAGATGTTTTCTGATGTTTTATTTAATGGTTATCACCCATTAATTAAGTACTTTGATTGATATCACTCATAAATTAAGTACTCGGACAATAAACACTTAGTGTGGTATATTTGTGTCTTCGTTGTGTTTTAATGAATGGTTACAACACTTAAATAAAGTAATCGAAGAAGAAACTCTTCTCGTGGTAATATATGATGCTTTGTAGAGTGTTCTTGAAATGTTACCACTCACAAATGAAGTACTATGATCAGAAATACTTCTTAGTAGGACATGATGCTTTGTGGTATTTTCTTTAATGGTTACCACCCACAAATAAAGTAGTATGATAAGAAACACTTCTCACAGTAGGGTCCGATGCTTTGTGGTGTTTTCTTTAATGCTTACTACCCACAAATGAAGTACTCAGATAATAAACACTTCTCGTAATAGGGTAAGATGCTTTGTGATGTTTTATTTAATGGTTATCACCCATTAACTAAGTACTTTGATTGAAATCACTCATAAATTAAGTACTCAGACATGAAACACTTAGATATGTATATATGCTTCTTCGGTGTGATTTAATGAATGATTACAACACTGAAATGAAGTACCCGAAGAAGAAACTCTTCTCGTGGTAATATAAGATGCTTTGTATAGTATTCATGAAAGGTTACCACGGACAAATTAAGTACTATGATCAGAAATACTTCT
>CAXKVX010001837.1:0-52314 GCA_964058865.1 Eleocharis quinqueflora
GTCAAATAGAAAGTCCCAATTGACCCTTTCATATGCCTTTTCAATATCACTCTTCATCACTATTCCTTTTTTATTTATTTTTTTGGTTGAATGCACTACCTCAGAAACACACACTACATTATCCAATATGAATATATTCTTCATGAAAGCAGCTTGTGATTGATCTAGTATGGAGTTAACAATAGGTTCCAATCTAGTAGTCAACACTTTTGTGATTAATTTGTATATGCAATTGATCAAAGAGATTGGCCTGTATTGTTTTATCTCTTTAGCATTTGGCACTTTAGGTATCAAACATATCATTGCCTTATTGAGTTCGCTGACATTTAATTCCAATTTATAGAAGCTTTCAAATATTTTCAATATATCTTGTTTCATGATCTGCCAAAATTGTTGGTAAAAGAAAAAAGGCATACCGTCTGGCCTAGAAGCAGCATCACCTTTAAAAGACATCAAGGCTTTGAATATCTCCTCCTCAGTGAAAGGAGCAATCAAAGTTTGTTGCATCTCCTGGTTTATCTTATATGTTGCCATCCAGAATCCTTGATCCATTTTTGCAAAGGTTACCCCATCTGTACCAAAAAGATTTTTATAAAAAAATACTATGTGATTTTCAATATTGATTTTATCTTGTAATAATAGGTCATTTATCTTAAGCCCTTTTATAGTTTTCCTTTTTGCTCTCATTGTTGCAATTTGGTGGAAATATTTATATTTTTATCCCCTCTAAGCAACCATTCCAATTTTGATCTTATTTGCCAATATTGCTCTTCTTCATCTAGTATTGTATCTAGATGTTGATTGTAAGACATATAGTCTATCATTTCTTCTTATAACAAGTCTCTATCTTCTTGAACTTTTTTAAATTCATATGTCTTTTGAAGCAATTCTTTCTTGTATTCTTATCACTGTAGTAGTTCTTTTTCCACCATCTAATCTTTTTTCTAAGGCTTTTCATTTTTTAGCAGAATGAAGTGGCTATATCTTGACACACTTTCATTGAGTTCCACCATTTCTCCATCATTTTTTGAAAATTTTCCTCCCCAACCCATTCTTTCTCATATCTAAAATATTGACTAGGTTTACTTTGATTATTGTCTGACAGAATCAAAGGGATATGGTCTGATTTTATCCTTATCAGATCCTTTAGTTCCAAGTTTCCAAAGAATTCTTCCCATTTATCATTATAAAGACACCTATCCAATAGTGCAAGGCATGATTTAACTCTCATATTGGACCATGTATATTTATGGGTTAATAAGATATATTCTTTAAGGCTTGCTTTATTTATAAAGGAGTTAAACAAATTTTCCCCTGCAATTTGAATGTTGGAATTATTTTTTTCATGTTTATATCTTATTGCATTAAAATCTCCCATTATCATCATGTCCCTGCCTACCATGAATTTAGTATTTTAAGTTCTTTGAAGAAGTTATTTTTCTTAGTGTGGACAGATGAACCATACACCACTATTATCCCAAAGGTGAAGTTTGATTTTTCCTCCTTAGTATTACTGATATTGAGTATGTACCAGCATATGAGAATAGTTCCTTAAAACAAGTTTGCTTATATCCTAGAAGTATTCCCTAGCTGTCCCAACAGCATCTACATGAATCCATCCAAAATCACTAGGAAAAATTGTTACAGCTATTCTTTGTGTCATTTTGTTCTTTTTTGTTTCTTGTATGCCCACTAATTCTACTTTATTTTCTAATATTAGTTCTTTTATATATCTCATTTTATTTAGTTTGTTTAGCTCCCTCACATTCCAGTGAGTACTCTCATTTATCATTGATCATACTTTCCTACTATATCATTTTTTTTTCATTTCTTTTCATGATATATCATTGGTCTAACATAATAAAATCGATAACATGTATAACTATTTCATTACAAAAAATAACATATATAATAACTCAAATAATATGCACGATAACTCAACTAAAATGCATAATAAAATCAATATCAATAGTCGATATCGAATATGATATCTACGCAGAAACTCCCTTCGCCATTATCGTACCCCCTACCGACCCCTACTGCATTGCAACATTCGTCAGTTATCCTCTCCCTCTCTCACCTAATCCTAACGATCTCTGTCTAATCCCGATCGATCTGATCTAAAGTTCACCACTAGTTTGAGATTATCACACAAATCGCCTCAAAATCGGCTAAAGAGAAAGAGTGAACAGATCTTGCTTCCTCAATCGATATAAGTTATAAATATATAATATCGCAATTAGCATAGTATGACATATTATAATATGTGCAACACTTCTCTCTTTCCAGCCCCATATGAAAGGCAAGACCACAACTCTAGTCCACAACTTTCAGTTGTCTCCTTCTCTGAAGAGCTCCTTGAGAGGAATTTCTTTAAGAGTTCGGTTTAAAAGCATAATCCATTCCTAAATCCAAAAAAAGATATCTTTTAATGGATGCTGCTCGCTGGTCTCAGGTAATTGTCAGACCTTAATCTCATCAGATCTTCCATTTCCTTTGAAATATACCACCTGAACTTGGTTCCATAGTAGCGTGCAAGTATTATAGCTTTTTTGAATTTTGGAAACAATAAGCTAACAGGTGAATTCACCTAAAAAATCATGTCTCTGCCTTCTCCATCTGTCTCCATACCTCAAAATGTGGTTGTCATTTTACCTCCCAAATTAAAGATTATCATTGGATAATTCGTTCATCTTCCTGGGAACTTGCTTCGTGGGCTCATCTTCTTCCTTTAGAAACATGAGAGGATCTAGTGCTTAAAAGTTTTGAGCCTTAATTTGATTATTGCTTTTTTATTGTTCCAGACCTTGAAGTCACAAACCAAATGATTTGTCAGGGTAATTATGATTTTCCTATCCTTTTAATGAAGTTCTGGCTACAGCTCCCTTTCTTTCTCTCTAACCCCTTCTCTGAGAGGGTTTGTGTGCACAGCAAATTAAGTAGGATTCCTAAAAGCTTTGCTTTTGTTCAGGACTAAAAGAGTAAAAGACTGAAATTCCAGTCATGCATATGTCTTTCTCTTTCTTTTCACTTTATAAAGCTTGATCTGCCATGCATCCTTTTATGTTTTAATTCTTTATCATTTTAATAACAACATTACTTTTTTTCTTTTTGCTTTTCAGCGTCAGGAGATGACAAGCTCGAGTACCCCTATTCCAATTCAATCTCTCAGTAGTGCATCTCTCACTCCCAATTCAACAACAAATCCAGGATCTCTTCCGAATCCTAGGCCACAGTTGGTTGAAAGGAGTAGGCCTCATCAGAGAGGAGACCAACCGTTAAATTGCCCAAGGTGCAACTCAACCAACACCAAGTTCTGTTACTACAACAACTACAGTCAAACACAACCTCGATATTTCTGCAAGGCGTGCCGTCGGTATTGGACTGAAGGTGGGTCCCTCCGCAACGTGCCTGTAGGAGGTGGTTCACGCAAGAACAAAAAACCTTCTTCTTCATCTTCATCTTTTAGTCATCCTGGATCAAGTTCTAACCCCAGTAACAAGCTTCCCTCAGGTTTGAACCTTGGTTTTAGTACTTTCCCGAGCCTGGAGAGCAATAGTAATGTCACTGCTGCGAGTACCAGTACTACTACCAGCAATACAAACCCATGTGATGTATTTGGGTCTTTTGCACCGATGTCTGTGCCAGGGTTTGGTACTGGCTTTGGGTTACAGGATCTGAGGCCAGCCATTCTAGGGTTTCCATTGGATGGAAGTGGAAATGTTGGAGGTGGCGTTGGTGCAACTGGGGTTGGTGGTGTTTTCGGAAGCATGCATCAAGTGCAAGATAGTGGCAGGATCTTGTTTCCTTTCGAGGATTTGAAGCCTATGGGGGCATCCACAGGAGGTAATGATCAATTTAACCAAAACAGGGGACAGTCCGGTGATGCGAATCAGCCTCAACCCGGCTTTTGGAATAGCATGATGGGTGGCAGCGGTTCTGGTAATGGTGCCGGCATAGGTGGAACTGGTTCATGGTAAGCTATAAAAGTCCAGCAAGAATTTCTGATAAGAAATATTTGAGTTTGTTGATTAATATTGCATTTTGATGTGGTAGCAATTGTTGGAGATGACTTTAATTTGATTTGGTTTTGTTCAATACTAACAAGAGATAGATAACAGATGCATACATGGGTTCTTTATTATTCTGCTTTCAGCTTCCATTGCTCACAAATTAGGGTTTTTTAAAAATACCTTCTTGTTGTTCATCTTCTTACCTCTTTTTAGTTATGGCTTCAACAGTGGTTTTCGTTGATATATAATTTAACCCTTTAGTGTAATTAAGAAACAAGAGAGGTCTTGTGCATTTTTCACATATATATTGTTAGTCATTTCAGGAAACTCCACGAAGAAAACAAAAGAGGTATAGTGCATTGTTCGCATCCTTCTTTTGTCATCTTTGTGCATAGTGAGGTAGTTTAACTGTGCTGTTGGGTGCCTGATATATTCACTTGCATATTGTACTGTAGTGGAGAGGGGTCCAAAGGTTATTTTCATGTAATTCCCTCGTTTTTTTTATAGGCAAATTTATGTGTCGTTTTCTCTACCTTTGTTTGTGTAAGAGCCTAAGAGGTCTCATTGTCAGGTGTCATCATCCAACCAAGATTCTTTCCTAGTCATAAAGCACTAAAGTAAACAAAAGAGTGATAGCAAGGAGAGGAGAGTTGGAAGGAACTGAGATACAATTATGTGTCACTGCACTAATCCATCTAGACTTCTCCGGTTTCTTTAATAATTTTTTTAGATCTTTTCACTTGTAGAAATCTCATTACGATCTTAAGTAGGGTCAAATTAAACTGGAAAGCGATATTGCACCGCCATCCATCAAACTTCACTGATTTTTTAACTTTAAAGGTGTGTATTATAAGTATATAATAAATTCCTATACATGTAATATATATACTGTGCTTATCCACTTGTACATGTCAGAAGGTACGTAGCAGATAAATTTCTATATTCTAACTTGTTTAAAACACACTTCATTTCATGACACTTAGCTTATGTTTCCTGAAAAAAATATTACGTTTATACTTTGCATGCGTGTATTAAATTAAACTAGTTTCATCTATGACATGGTTAGCCGTGCCTTTCACTAGCTAGTTCATTCCCTGTAGCAATATTTTATTATATATTATGATCTCAAGCAGAATAAATTCTTATTTTGTAAGAAGTCTTAATTAGGTTGCTGGAGCACTTGTGGCTTGAGGTGGCAATAGGAAGAGTCGGCCGAGTTTGAGTCGGGTAGTTTGACTTTCGACAAAAATAGGCTCACGGATCGGGTCAGACGAGATCTGGTCGGCACGTGCCGACAACTATCAAGTCACGGATCGGGTTGGGGTAGATCAAGTTGAGTCTCGGGTCGACAAGTGACGACATCTTTCGGGTCACAGATCGGGTCGGGTAATATCGAGTCGGATTTCAGATCGACAAGTGTCGACAACTTTCGGGTCACGTCATGGGTCGGGTCGGACGAGACCGGGTCGAGCGAGGGTCAACAAGTGTCGACAACTTTCGAATCACGAGTTGGGTCAGGCGAGATCGGCTCTGGTCTCGGGTAGTCAAGTGCCGATAGCTTTTGAGTTATGGGTTGGGTCAGACGATGTCGGGTCGGTTCTCGAGTTCGTTGAATGCCAACAACTTTCGGATCACGAGTCAGGTCGGGTCTCAGGTCGTCGAGTGCCGGCAACTTTCGATCATGGATCTGGTAAGATCTCGAATCATCGAGTGCATGTTAGTTTTTCGAGGTGTTGAGTTAGGTAGAGCGAGATCGAATTCGAATTTGGATCAAGCAACATTTTTGCGTGCGTTTAATCGGATTGGACGAGATTAGACCAGGTTAAGTTATACCTACTATTTTAATTTTGAGTCCTTGTGTGCACATAATGTTTGTTTTAATTTTTATGATTGGTTGAAAATTTATTTAAAACCTGCAAAAATATTTTTATATATGATGTTATGCTTAGAAATTTAATTTAGTATTGTTTGATATTTTAATTGATTACTTTAATTTATTGATTTATTGGTAGCTTGATTCAATTCTTCGTGATGATTGTACATTTATGGTTCATATAGGTAGGTTAGGTTATGAGTTCTCAAACATCACTTCTGATTGGGTTACAGCTCCTCACAAGTCGGGTCGGATTAGGTTTTGGGTTCTCAGATGTTGCTTCGAATCAGGTCGCGATTTCTCCCGGATCGGGTTGGGTTTCGGGTCCACAAGTGTCGCTTCCGATCGGGTTACGAGTGAGGTCGGGTCGAATTTCGGGTCCATAGTTGCCACTTGGGATCGGGTTACGGGTCGAAATAAGTCGGGTCAGGTCGATTTTTGGGTCCACGAGTGTCGCTTCAGATCAGGTTACGGGTCGAAGCAGATCTGATTTCGGATCTTTAGGTGTCGCTTCAAATCGGATTGGTCGTGTCAGGTCGAGTCGGGTTGAGGTCCATAGATGTCGTTTGAGATCGGATTACGGGTCGGATCGGTCGGGTTACGGATCAACGAGTGTCGCGTCAAATCGAATTACGAATCGTGTCAGATCGAATTTGTTTGACTTTCTCAAAATTCGAATCCGACAGAATTTTGGTCGGATCGGGTTGCCGAATTTTTCGGGTCATTTTGTCAACTCTACCTGTGGTCCATGCATCCAGAAAATTATGCTCTCTTTTCTGTAAGTTTACATGAATTAATTTCGTTTGGTTGTAGTGTATTTAGTATGTACGCTCTTTCCTTTCCAGCTATACATGCATATGGAGATAAATATTAGTAAAATAAAACAAAGAAAAACCGGACATCAATTTCACCTGCCCCCACTCATTCTCCGTTCACTCCTCTCCGTTTATGTGGAATTGAATGAAGTCATGGTACGTAGCTCATCACATTGCAGTATTGCACTATTACAGTTTTGGTTTTAAATAGCGGGTAAAAATGAACTTCAATAGCGAATTTTGAATTGTTACTAAAGGAGCTGCATGCTAAATGTTTGAAGAATTCGCTATAAAAAGTTGGACTTTTAATTGCGAACGTTTAATTTGAGGAGTTTGCTATAAAATCCATCTTCTATAGCATATGTAGAAGAGGATCTACCATAGAAAGTAGAAATTTTATAGCGGAGTTTACATTACATTCGCTATAATAATCCAATATTCTATAGTAGACTTTGACCAGGTCCACTATTAAACCATCTTTTATTATTGATCTTCTAGAGCGACTTATTTAAAATCTGCTATAATAAATCCTTTTTTTTAATTTGTGAGGATTTTATGTGGCTAGCCCTTAATTTCTAGCTGTATAAATCAAAATTCACATTAAATTTACAATGACCAACAAATAGAACAATTGATATCAATGAATATATCACAAATATACACACATATACATTCAAGCATACAAAAACATATATTCACATCTAATTTAGATATCATAACAACAAATATCTTCAAAATATACACAAAATCACCAAATATCTTCTAATTTAGATACAAAAACATATGTATCTCTAATGTTACACACAACATCACAAATTATAACTAATATAGTAACAAAGCATTTGATTTATCTGTGTGATCTCGCTATCTGAATATTGATGCGGAAATGGACGGAGCTCTTGCAAAAGATTAAAAAATTTGCATATAGTCTTAACGGTTTACAACGTTTACTCATTTCGTCTTGACTCGTACAAGAATTTCGGTACGATCCTCTATTCAAGTCTGGTATCAACTAGTACAAGGTTATTTTTAGGCAAACATAAATGTACATCACACAAATACTTAAAGCAATAAATTTGCTTGAACAAAGATTATTTGTATGCAAACATAATTGGTACAAGGTTATTTTTATGCAAACATAACTGCTACAAGACTATTTTTATGTAAACATAACTAGTACAAGACTAGTTTTATGCAAACATAAATGGTACAAAGTTAAACCTAGCATATAAATAGAAGTTAGAGGAACTGAAATCAATAAAGAGTTTACATTTAGCTTGAGAGATCTCAAGTCTAATGCAACTGCATAGTCGGACGATATTTGAAGCATCGATCGCATGACATAATATCCGCACTCCTAGCCATTGGATTACGAAGGACTCTAAAAAATTAGAAAGAAACAAATATTATCAGTAAAGACTCAACTTCTACTAAATTCATCTAATTGCAAAATGGAGTTCAAACTAAGTTCAGTACACCTACTTTAACATACTTGAGCTCGAATTTACCTGTTATGCTCGACCCTTGTGCTTGAAATCATAGTCGCAACGCTCTGTATAAATTAACAAAGGTCAAAAATCAATACAATTAATCATTTATATTAAATGTGTTGGAAAATTAGACAACTTACGCATTCAAGGTCCTAATGGCTTTGAGTTGCTTATTTGGTATATTTAGAGAATTAATCTGATAAATTTGCAACGACGAGATTTGAAAAAAACCAGGAGATATCAATGACCGCTACAATTCATATAATCTAATTACTCTTTTTTGAAATGATAATTATTCGAACACTTGAATGTACGACAGAAAAATGAATGACTTCAGATCTTGGAGTGTAATAAATAATTTGATAATGTAATTCACCGTCATTTAGTAATCGTTCAACACTTTTGATTCCGAGCATAAGGTGGAGTGAAGATAGAGAAACTTGGAGTAGATCCCAAATCCCACAAGATGGTTCGCAAAACACATGCATTATGTATATTTCAATTATATATGTATTTTATTTATCGACAATTGAAAAAAATATATATCAAGTTAAAAAATTCTTACTTTCACCAAATCGCAAGAATCGAGTCTCTTAGCCATTCTTTCAGGCATATGTCTTCCATTATATCAGACAATGGCAGCAACTGCATGCCATCAATCCCAGATAACTGGAAGTCGCCAATCGCAAGAATCGAGTCTCTTAGCCATTCTTTCAGGCATATGATTTCCATTATATCAGACAATGGCAGCAACTGCATGCCATCAATCCCAGATAACTGGAAGTCGCCAAATTCAAAGACATTTGTGTGACCAAGTTCCATCAACTATTAACAAAATTGCAATTTCAAGAAATTGAATTTCTTTTATTCTAGATAGAAATATAAGCTCACTGTATTATGCAATTTGAGCACTGATTGATTAAGTCACTACAAGACATCATCACAAAGAATTGGCGACCTTTGAGGATATGGGACAAAGCTTGAACTTATAATTTCTCTTTTTTCGGCGAGACTTGCTTCTCGCGTGCAGGAGCCTATGCTTAAATCATGTTAGTAACAAATGATAATTAAACTATATAACTAACAAATTTAGCAATAATTGAATACATGCTCGGCATTATACAACTCCACTAGATAGAAAGGCCAAGCGAGAGGGTAACCACGTAGTTCACATACATAATTCAAATCATCTGTTGGAAAAGAAACTCTTGATAAGATATGATTGATTGGGGATGAGATAAGGAGGTGGCACCAGTGTGACAATTTAAAACACCGGTGCCGTAAAAAAAATTTCTAAAACTTTTAGAGAAATGCACGAGAGATCAAAAATATGAAAAAAATTAAAAGCATAAGTATTAGTTGAGTTATTGATTCTTGATTAACGAAAAAAATTGAGATCGTTGACTAGAGTTCTCAAAATCATGTCTGCGTGTCTAAAAACGGCACGGCACGATAAGGACACAGTGTGGTTAAGACACAGCACGAGACACGACACTGTACTGTTCACGTGTCGTGCTTAGGTTTTCTACTGTAGGGAACATCACGGCATAGAACGTTTACGAGGAGAGGCACGGCATGACACGGCACAAAAACACGACACGACACGACACGTCAGGACAACATGTCTAGACACGATATATTTAGGCATGATCCCTTCTAATTTTTTACACAACTTGAAACATCACAATAAATATAATAAAATACTAATTGTGTCGTGTAATTTCGTATCATATCAAGTCATGTTTAAAACGAAACGACACAGAACGATACAAATTTAGAACGCTGTGATTGACCCTATAAAGTTATTTCTATTACCCTTTGCTAAAAAATTCCTCTATTTGAGAACATGATCACGCTCACTCCACACTCCACACTCCACAGCACCACAGCGAGTTGGTCTGGCGCATGCCTTTTCTGTCTTTAATAAACTAACGACCCCACTTGCATTTGAAGCAATACCTATCACTCTTTTTTTCCTGCTGCGTGGGCCCCACAAAACATTCCCTCCTGGATATACGAGCCGCCGTGGTACTACAGTACTGATCTCTCCACAAGACCACAACCCTGATTATGATAGTTGCATTTAATATTACTCCCTGATTGTCCCTTCTAATAGACTTCTGTTTTCAGTGCTCCTGTGATCTTATGTGGTGCGATTTTTCAGCGAAACTGTGCCTTGTAGAGAAAATATATATAGGATGTGTTTACGTCTATTGACACTTTCAACAGACTGCGTAATAGCGTTTTATTTTGTTCGGAAGTTTTCGTCGTACTATAAGAAAAAAGAAAACAAAACTTTGGCTATATATTATGCTATTTCACGAAGAGGATAGATAACACAATATATTTTATATATACAGTGACGACGGATTCAGAATTATGATCAGAAATAGACACTACTATTCACAAAATATTGAATATCATAGTAATTAAAGAGTATGATTTATTAGGAGATATTTATTTTTTTGTCACTACAAAACTTCAAAATTGTCAAAATGACACTCAGATTTTTTTTGTCAAAATGGCACTATCAGTCACTTTTTTTATAGAGATTGGATGCCAATAGTGTCATTTTGATATTTTTTTTCTGAGAGGCATTTTGACAATTTTCAAGTTTTATAGTGACATAGAACTAATTTTCTCTTAAATATTAGAAAATTAAATATAACTATAATATAATAACCACCTACAAAATTAAATCAAATCGATGACGTTAAATCGAGCCGACATACCCTAATGTTTTTTACAAGGCGTTGTGTATATTCATTCAATTAAGCATATTTCTCACACCGACATAGTAAAACATCGACTGACAAGGTTCAAAATAATAATATCAGCTAATAATCAAACAATAAGAATTAAAGTAATATCAATTGATTAACCTCAGGTAAATTGAACTAGAAGTCTAGGACCAATATGATCATATTGAAATAAAACTCAAAATGACATTTTTTGTTAGATAGACAAAATTGTGTAGCAAAATGACTTTTGCTTATTTATGAAGTTGAGCAAGAATTACTTCACATGTAGTACTCAAATTGATTGATTTTTATTGTATTATTATTTTATTATATTTCAATCGGTAAGTATTTTTAATGATAAAGTTTATTTGTTTGTCATTTCTTTTTAGCATTAATAATTTATAATAACAAGTGAATCATATATCTAAGTATGTATAGTAGTAACAACTGAATGTCTGAAACATATATCCAAGTTTGGGCTTAGCCACTTAGGGTTAGGGTTCGAGGCTTCGAGCTGACGGTGATTTACGACTTGGGTCAGAGGGGAAGAAGAGAGGGACGATCCATCCGGAGTCTTTAAGTCTGCCGAAAATAGCAATTTGCAAAGAGAGCGAAAAGAGGATCAACGATCTTAGTTTGAGCCAGAAAATATTGAATGAGTCTGAAGCATGGGTAAGCACAACATTAATCCAGAGGTAGGCACCGTATTGAATATTATTGAGCGTATGACGAATTTTAGAATCCAGAAGTAGGCACGTGCCTACCTCTGCGAAATGCTACATCCGCTAGTGAATATATACTTAATCGTTTTTCAAATTGTCAGATAATATTTTGGATGTTCTAATTATCTAATATACTTAGAGAAAAGGTGATAGATCTAAAAGCATAAAAGATCACTACACCAAAAGTTCTCTTTTTCCGTTTTTTTGTATTTATTGCAGGTTTTTTGATCCGGGGTTGAAGAGAGGATACTAAAGTAAAAAAACTGTACGTTCTGCAACCTGACAGTTGGTTGCAGAACGTACAACAGCTATCAAATCGTAATTAATTCAGATTTCATATTTCAAATTTTAAATTCCAAATTCCAATTTAAATTTCAAAATTTAATTTAAAAATTAGAAACAGAATATTAGAAATAATAAATAAAAAAATAACAAGAAAATAGAAGACAAAAAAGAAAAAAGTAAAGTAAGAAAATAGAAAAAAAGAAATAAATAAATAAATAAAACAAGAAGTAGAACAAGAATAAAATAAATAAATAAAAGACAACACAAAAATAAAACAAAAATAAATAGGTAAAATAGAAAAAGAATAGAGAGGAGAGAAGAATCGGCGTTGTTTGTATCTGATATTGAGAGAATAAAAATAGCGAAGAAGATAGTAACGAAGAAGAACAAAAACAACAACGGTGAATATGAAATTGAGGAAGAAGATAGTATAGAGAGATATGAGAGATATAAGAGATAGAGAGGAGATAGAGAGAAATATATAGAGATATGAGAGATAGAGAGGTGGGAGAGACAGAATAAATGAGTTGGCGCAGTGCGGGTTCGAAATTCAAATTGTTATCACCGGTTATTAAAAAAATCCGTGATAAAAGAATCTTTTATCACCGGTTTTTATTAAAAAAAACCGGAGTTAATATCTTTATCATCGTTTGTCACTATAATTCGGTGATAATTAGACGGCACTAAATCATTTTTGTGTTGCAGTGGATATTTATTCGTCTAAACCATTCCAAAAAAACAACCCAGTACAATTCTACGATTTTTTGTCTCACAAATAGTACTCAAAGAGCAAATATAAATAAAATCAAACAGAAAGAAAAAACACAAAAATTCAATCTCCAAGTTTAATAGACAACAAAGTCCAACGTTTTCGGATCTTATAACTATTGTCTTAAAGATTTTTTTCTAATATTTATCGATTTACAAGCTTGAATTTTACAAGTTTCTATATTTGAGATACTCGCAGAAAATTAAATATGCAAATATATATTACTGAATCCGATGAAGAACAAACATGGAGAATAGTTTAAGGTAATAGAATTGCATATTAATTATTTAAATAATTAAGTTTTGGTTAAAAAAAACAACAAACTACAAACCAAACTAGAAAGCTATAGGCAGGGGCGGATCCAGAATTTCTGTCAGAGTGGGGCGATAATCGAATTGTAATAATTTATCGGATTTAACTTCATAATGGAATACAAATCCATTACCTAATCAACACTAAAAAAAAATAAAAAAATTGAACTATTTAAAAAACAAGTAAATATAAATATTGTATAATCAAGTCATTGATGAAAATTATTCTCATTTTACATATACTAAAAATAAAAAACCAAAATAATAGAAAATTAAGTTGATTAAGGCAGACTAGACAATTTTCCTCTACGAGACTTCATATTTTGGAACCTTCGCATAACGCTTTCCTTATCCACACTAATGAATGTAATCAGACACTCATTCATCCATTTTCTCCCATGCTACTTCTTAATTCGGTTTTCACCAAATTCATTGCTGAAAATACTCGTTCAACACTAGTTGTTGCCACTGGCAATATCAAACCCAATTTCTAATTTCTAAAACCCTCTCCTACGAAATTGGTCCCTCCACCAGATCCAAGATTTCCTGATCTAAATAAATAACAAGGAAGGCAAAATGCCGCATTCTTACTTATGCTATACTCTAACCAAGTTTTGTACTTATCAAACCAAGCTGTGTTAAACTTTCTCATTTGCCCTCCAAACTCGGTTTGAGGGAAATCATGGTTGTAAGGTTGACACGAACCATTTATTAGGTAAAACCGACGTATACGATCACACTCATTTGGATTATAATGAGATATATGTGGTCTTATAGCAGGATCTGAAGGAGGATCTTGTTCGCCACTATTAACCTCTTGAAAAGAATTAGAACTTGAAGATGAATCAACATGAGGTTTTGGGACCTTCTTAAAAAAACGTTGCATTTTCACGACCTATCATGAAATAAATTAATAAAGTTATGCATTAGCAAATAAAATAATTTCTTGAAATAGTTAAATAAATAATTGATAATATTTCAAACCAAATAATTTGCCATCATAAATTTCTCCTAAATTTATAGTAAAAATTAATATTGTAGAGTTATAGACACTTGAAATTTGACAGGTTCAAAGTTTTAATCTATTAGATTATTAAATATTATCGAATCACATTAATCAATTCAAAGTTTCAAACTAGTATAATATTTTAAATATATTAAGGCCTTAAGGGTCTTCAATTATATTACAAAAATTGTAAATTGGAATACAGAACGTTGAATCGAGAGAGGGGTTTTTGTCATTCAAGTTCATAGTTTTAATCTATTATAAAATTAAATATTATAGAATCAATTCAAAGTTTCAAACTATTACAATATTAAATATATGATTATCAGGGGCGAAATTGAATGTTTATACAATTGAAAATTCAAATAAAAAAACTTACAGAGGAATTGAGGGATCAGGGTTGCGTGAGTTCAGTATTTTTTTTGTCCGACTCGTGAGTGTGTCAGTGAAATAGAGAGAGATTGAGGGACGTGTCACGCGTGGAGAGGCACGAATCAGAGTGAATTCGTAATTTATTTATTTTTAATGGAGAGCGGCGGCTGTGAAAGAGAGAGAGATGCAATAAAAGTGGGAGACAGCTGGATTTTTAGGTCAGAATTTTTTGTTTGAGTCGTCAGTGAAATGATTTTATGGGCCCGTCACAGCGGATTTTTTCTTTTAAGTCCGTTAGGCTTATTTTTCAAATCCATTAGAGTGAGGCAAATTTTCAATTCAGGGTAAGGCAAAATTTTCGACTCAGTATTATTTCTATACTAATTTAAAAATTCAAGATGGGACAACTGTCCCATTCTGACACAGTGTAAATTCGCCTCTGGCTACAGGTCAACTCATTATGCGAGGGTGCAAAATCATTGTAACAATTTTAACTCTGTAGAATTTAAGGCATCTAAAAGTGGAAAATTAATAATTCAATTCAAGTACATGATTGGAAGCTAACAAAACAAAACAAAACAATTCAATTATCAATATCTTTTTTAGCAATTTACAGTTAAAAAATAATACAACAATATCTCAGATCAAGCAAATAATGTCAAGAGAGTAAGGATTGGAGAGACATAAAATATTATTGAATTTAGAGGGGTTAATAGAGTTATTTATAAAATCTAGGATTTTTTACAATTTTAATGCACAATTCAATATATATTAGTCATTTCTAAATCTCAACAATTTATATCTATTCAATTTGCACAAATAATCTGTTTCTCTTAATGTTATTCTAAGTTGAAGAAGCGTAAACAATTATAAACAATTCGATCCTCACAATATAATTTATTATAAACACTTCAAGACAAATATAACTTGATGGCAAACAAGTTATTACAATTCAAGCAATTTAAAAATTATCTTCTTAACTAACTAGAGATAAATAAATTTAAGGAGATGAGTTAAGAGATATCAAACAAAGCATAGAACACGTGATAGCAATATGTTAACGGATTTCGACTATCGACAAGCCTACGACTCCGAGACTCTCGACCCCGACATGGTAACAAGGTCGAGCCGTATGCACTAAACACCAAGTCTTGTACATGTTGAACCTTGTCCTCTTACACAAAAGGATGAGAGACAAGACCAAAAATACAGTAGCACAAGGGCTAAATAAACAAAAGAGAAGATATAATATCTCTCAAATCTCACATTATTAAATTGATGTAGTTTGAATATATAAATTTGAGAAATAGAGCAAAGCTTTTGGCAAGATGGATTAAGGCTCAAAGGTTTTTCAATGGAGTTCTTGGCTGCTGCTAACAGAGAGAAAATAAGGTTGTTAAAATCATGGAGAAGAAGATAGCAATACCATATACTTATAGCTTTCAGATCAGGCACAATTAGGGCAAAATTAATTCTAGCATTATAACGCCATCTGCGTACAAATTTTACTGTGATAACGCTATCTTAAAATTACGACAATTTATTTCCTATTTTATTTTCAAATTTTCAGAAAGGACAAGATAGCGTTATAACGCTATCTTGGCGTTACATAACGATTATCTCTGGCAGTTCAGTACTTAGTCAATTCTGGTTTGTTTTCAAGGTTACCGTTATAACGCTATCTTACCGTTACCTAATGGATGTCACTGGCAATTTGGTACTTATCCAATTTCTGGTTTGTTTGTTCCGGAGTTATAACGCTAGTCTGGGTTACGTAACGGATGTCACTGGATTTCATTGTGTGCCTGATTTGAGGGTTGAGATAGTCTGGCATTATAACGCCAAAGATAGCGTTATAACACGAGAGGCTGATTTTTTATTTCTTTGCTCTTTTGCATCTCAAGTTTAAATATTTTGAGTTACAGATAACCTAATTAATATTTCAACTTGATCTTGAAATAACTCATTCTTCCATTGGCCATATCTTTTGACTCGTAACTCTGACTTCGGCGTTCTTCGTGACATTGGAAAGCTCATGACGAGATCTACAGTCGAAATGGGGCTTGTCCGTACTAGAATACTTTCAGTCCCAACGGAGATCGTTTGAAGTCTCAAAACTCCACTTAAAGATTCTCGAAGCTTGCACTTAATTTCTTTAGCTTGTTCTTTGTCATTTTGCTTTCTCCTAACTTTACTTCTTCAACCTTGCATCTGTAAGAATCTCAACAACATACAAACCTGTAAAATTCAAGTTTGTTTTGGAAATAGACAAATATGATGAAATTGTTTGATACAACAATCTCTTCTTTTTGTCGATTTGCAAAACAATACTTTATGTGCACGTTTAAAAATTTGCTTTGTTAATTTTTAGCACATATTATTTGTCTCCCTTATTGTAAATCGTGCAAAAGATTGTAGATTGAAAAATTATTTAGCCTTTTGAAAAAAATAAGCACAAAGTTTTGTATGAAAAATTTGGGTAAGCTCCTCATTATGTGCACAATTATCCCAATGAGGTTATTTTGTAATAATCAAATGACCCCCCTCAAATAGACAACTCCCCTCTCACTTAATTTGTTATTTTGAATTCATGCACATATAGTGATAAAGAAAGAAGATAGTAAACATAATCAAAATAAGCAACATGAGAAGTAGGCCTATTAATAAGTAGTCTCGTACGAATGTTAACAAGGCAAGATTATGAGACTATTTGAGGCTTAATAGTTTGATTTGGTTCTGACATGTCCAATTCACACAATATTGTTGAGTGTTAATGACACATAATAAATTGCAAGAGAAAGAACAAGACAAATGACAATTAATTATCATTACACGACATATTCTATTTGAAGCACAAATGATAATTAACATTAAGTTCCAATTATTAAATTATAAAAATAGATTATTTAGAATTAAATTATCAATTTGTCAATTATAGTATTTTATTAGTTATTTTATTATTAAAGTTTTGTTTTTTCTTCTAGAGTTTACTCTTCTCTTTTAATAACCCAATTTCTTCGATGTGTGTTTGGGTTATAGTTTATCTCGAGCAACTTTATAATGATCTTAGAATTTAAATGAAATTTAAAAAAATTGTGTTCTGCAGCAATAACGTTATAACGCTAGATCTACAGACATAACGGTAGACTTCGAAAATTTCAAAAACTTAGAATCTTATCAGGTTGGCATTATAACGTTATCTGGCATTACATAACGAGTTGCACGAGAAAAATCTGAGTTAACACGAGAACCATTTTTTTAACAGAGGCGTTATAACGCGAAGTTGGGCGGCTTTGTAACACCAAAGTGAAGTGTTTGATTCTTTGGGGTTTTTGAGTAGGAAATTTGGACAAACTTTGGGAATTCTGAGTCAAATTTAATTGTTATGCTTCTCGTATAGTGCTAATGAACTCTAATTGAGACTTACATTTCTATATGATTTAAATTACCCTTCTCGACCCGATTGTGTGTTCGATTATAATTTATCTTGGATTAATTTTATAATTGTCTTAGAGTTGTGTCAAAGTCATAAAAATGAAAATTTTGATTATATTTGTACTACTAATTTGACTTTCACTTTCTATAGTGTTTAATTTAATTTATAACTTATTTTATGAAGCGAACTTAAACACACATTCAATTTTAAATTTGTACTATTAAGATTTTATTAGCTGAGCTCCCCCTAAATATAGGACATTATTTGAAAGCTTTATTCAAGTGGTAATATAATTACTTTTGTATTTTAGGAACCCAAACTACATTAAATTTGTTGTTTGACTTTTTAAACTTGCACTCTAGTGAAATGTCCCATTTTACAACAATAGTTACAAAATGCACATGTGGGAATGTTTTCATGTCTTTTCACAAAAAGACATTGAAAATCTATTTTTAATTCCTTAATTTGACTCTTTGGTTTATATGTATGATTGAAGTTTATGTTATATGCTTTTAAATCATTTAACTTTTCAATGACAACTTTTGGTTTTTCGTTAGATTTAACACCGTGTTTGAAATGATTTTTAGTTTTTACTTCATACCTCCAACCGGATTGTTCCTTACGATATGTAGTGTTTGGCCATGTCAGATTTAAATGCCATTGTTTTGGTTCTAATTTATTTTTGACCTTGCTGTTGTTGCCAAACTCATACCTAAAAGCATAATTAGATGCATTTCTTACCCTTTGGTATTTTCCATTTATATCTCTATGAATTTGTACGTGTTTACCTTTCTCTTTAACACTTTAAGTGTTGTTTGATGTTGAAGGAATTGAATTTTTCTCATGCCCTAAATCCGATTTGTCATGAGGCTTTTGTCCCTTATACATTTTATTCAAATCAATCCTAGTTTTATTATTCAATGGATTAGACGTTTTGTTTTCTTGTTCTAAAGTATCCACCTTTTCTTTTAATAATCCAGTTTCATTTATTTGTGTTTGACACTTCTTTTCTAATTCATCATTTTTTTTCAACTCGTAATCTTTCAATTTCAATTCAAGTTCACAATATTTACATTTTAATCCCACAATTTTATCACAAAGATTTTCTTATGACAAAGATCACTCACTGACCCCTTAATTGTATTTTTTGATTTCATTATTGGTGATATAGAAGGTTCAACTTCTCTATAATTTAAATTTGAGGTTACATATACATTACTAGATTGGCTAGTGGAAGTAGAGAATTCAATTTCTTCATCTTGTTATGTTGCCTTTTGTTTTGATCTTGATATATATGTAGTCATGCAACACCAATTATTTTCCATCGTTCTTGAAGAAGTCGTTTTTGTTGCATCTTTGAGGTCAGCTCATCGTTTGTGTTTGTGCTCGCAACGGTGTGCATGCATTCATCTCCTCTTACACTACAAATGTCAACATTAAAATCTACATCTATTAGTCTTGTTCCTATTGACATCAAGTCTTCATCGAATGTCTCAAAACAGTGGTCCACATTTCAAAAGCATTTGAATTTTCATGAAATATTTTGGTGATGGACTCATCAATCGAGTACAACAATACATTTATGGCATGGTCATTATCTCTCTGTTCCTTTTTAGAGTTTTCGATCAAGATAGTGGTGCCTACTTCATAGGTTGGTGCATAGTATTAATTTACCGTATACCATACTTCAAGCGTTTCTAAGTAGCTTTTCATTGATATTTTCCATAATGACAAATTATAACAATTTTGGCCAAATATTGGATGTTCTTCTATACGACTTGGAAATACCATTTTGTGGATCTTTACTTGTAACTAAGTAGACATCAATTAGCAAGTTTAACTTGCTTTGATACCATTTGTTGGATCCTGGAGGGAGGGTGAATAGGGTTATTTATAAAACCTAGAGTTCTTTTTGCAAATTTAATGCACAATTCATTATCTATTAGTAATTCCTAAGTCTCAACAATTTATATCAATTCAATTTGCACAAACAACCGGTTTGGCTTGATGTTATTCTAAATTGCAGAAGCGTAAACAATTGTATGCAATTCAATTCTAGAAATATAATTTATTCTAAACAATTCAAAACAATTATAACTTGATGGCAAACAGGTTATCACAATTCAAGCAATTTAAAAGCAATCTTCTTAACTAACTAGAGATAAATAAATTTAAAGAGACAAGTTAAGAGATAACAAACAAAGCGTAGAACGCGTGACACTGATATGTTAACGGAGTTCAGCTATTGATGAGCTTGCGTCTTCAGGACTCCCGACTGTCGATCTGTATGCACTAAACACCAAGTCTTGTACAAAGTTGAACATTGTCCTCTTACACACAAAAGATGAGAGACAATGCCAAAAACACTGTAGCACAAGGACTAAATAAAAGAGAAGATAGAATATCTCTCAAATCTCACACAATTAAATTGATCTATTTGAATATATAAATTTGAGAAATAGAGCAAAGATTTTGGCAAGATGTATTAAGGCTCAAAGGTTTCTCAATGGAGGTTTTAACTGCTGCTAACAGAGATAAAATAAGGATGTTAAAATCATGAAGAAGAAGATAGCAATACCATATACTTAGTTTCCAAATCAGGCACAATTAGGGAAAAATTAATTCTAGCGTTATAACGCCATCTGTGTACAAATTTTACTGTATAACACTATATTAAAATTCCGACAGTTTATTTCCTATTTTATTTTTAAATTTTCAGAAAGGACAAGATAGCGTTAAAATGTTATCGTCGCGTTCAATAACGGTTATCTCTGGCAGTCCAGTACTTAGCTAATTCTGGTTTGTTTTCAAGGTTATCGTTATAATGCTAGCTTTCGTTACCTAATGGATGTCACTGGCAATTTGGTACTTAGCCAATTTTCTGGTTTGTTTGGTCTGGCGTTATAATGCTAGTCTGGCGTTACATAACGGATGTCACAGTCAGTATCGAGCTTGCCCATACTGGGACACTTTCAGGCCCATCGGAGGTTGTTTGAAGCTTCAAAACTCCACTTCAAGATTTTTGGGGCTTGCACTCAATTTCTTTAGCTTGTTCTTTGTCATTTTGCTTTCTTCTAATTTTGCTTCTTCAATATTGCATCTGTAAGAATCTTAACAACATACGAACCTGTAAAATTCAATATTGCCATGTGTCTCCTTGTAAACCCTAGAATTTTTCTCTCTAAAATCGTGTTCTAAACCTATTTGCATGCTTCTATTTATATGGGGAAGAAATATCTGAAAAGCGGTGCTAAAAATAGCAAATTCGGGCTCCAAAACCATTCATTGCTGACCACAATGACTGCATACTGTTCTGATAACTACTTTGTCGTCCGAAAACTGAGGTCATTGCGGGCTGCAATGAGTACATGCTGAAGATGTGTTGTCTTTCCGCAAAACTACTAGGTCATTGTGGGTAGCAATGAGAACCATTGCAGACCGCAATGAAGTATGAAAGTTGTTGTCTGGTAGTGGCAGAGTCTGTAAATGATTGCGGGCCTCAATGAGTCTCATTGCGGGCTGCAATGAAAGTGCAGAAATGCCCAAACTCGTGTTGACGCACTCCAAATCACCTGTTATTTGCTCTGATAAACTCTGAATGCTTGATTAGCTGCAAAATAAATTCAACTAGAGCAGTAACTTGAACTTTTGAGTAATTTAAACTAATTAAACTTTATTTTAACAAAATTTGGCTTAAATTACATAATAAATCCTAGGTTTCACACGATATGATTTCAACTTATCAGTGGTTGTTCATCTTTTTTTCTCTCTTGTTCCATAGAATAAAAAAAGAACTTTACAACAGCCACCACTCTCTTAGAGCTCAAACCTAATCAAATCCTTTGCTCTAAACTCAAATCTAATTGTTCATTTTAATCAAAATTCATTTGAGAGATTTATTTGAGTTATTATTTTCATCATCTTCTTTCAAGCTATTGTGTTATTTTTCTTTTGGCTTGGTTTTATGTGTTTGTTGTTGTAAAGAGACTTAAGTTCAATTTTGTAAAAGACATTTGGTGATAGTGATATCAGCTCGATTCTATTACCACGTCAGAGGGTCAGGAGTCTTAGATATCAGGCTCGTCAATAGCCGAACTACATTAAATATTGCGTCTCGCTTTGTTTGCACTTTCTGAACTCAATTCTTTACTTTATTGCGCTAGCTTACTAGTTAAGGAATTGCCCTTGAATTAAGTTGCTTGTATTGCTTGATTTGGAAATTTCCATTAGAATTTTGAATTGTTTGAAATTACCTTTTAGTCCAAAAATTATCATACAAACCCCATTGAGTTTATAAAGCGGTATCAAAGCAAGTTGAGATTGTGAATTAAAGCACACTTAGTAACAAACAAAGATCCAAAATATGTTCCCTTCTAGGCATATCAAAGAACCACTTTTTGGGCCAAACTTGTATAAATTCCGAACACTAGAAATGCATGAAATATTTAAAAATAAAAAAAATATGTTTTATGTTCAAAACTAAAAAGTTTCCGACTTTTCTGGTCATTCGAGCCGACCCGATTTTAGTTTGGGCCAACCTCATGAGGTGTGTGCTCATGAGGTGTGTGCAGGTTGGGGCCGACCTCATGAGGTGAATGTGGTATGTTCCCTCATGAGGTCAGTCTGGATAGTTTTGTCACACTTGCTACAATGTTTTGACAATAACTTCTTTATTTTAGTCTCGATTTTGATGATTTAAGATGTGTTTGAATTCTTAGCTCGTGCTCTTCGATATGAGCATCAAATGCAACATACTTTCTGCTTTTATTTTGACCATTGTTCCTTCTATATATCAAAATATTTCGATGAATCGTAAAATTTGCAAAACATTTCAAACTCTAAAGTATCTCGATCTTGCTGATTATCTAATTTAATTAGGCCAATTCTGCTCTTTCTCAAACGCAATCTGGTTTATTTATATAAAATGAATGAATCAGATTTATAATTTATAAAATAATGAGCCCCCTACAGTTGAAATCTGGACCATTCATTTTTTATTCGACGGTACGGATCTTAAGAGCATGGTCCATCCAGTGAGATCACATGTCGAATGCGTTAACAAAATTCATATCTTAGTATAGAAAATTTAATTGCATTTTGCATTGAGATATGACTTTGTATTTTGAATTTTTTTTAAACATCACGGTCGGTAAGTTTCTAAAAAAAAAAAGTGGTCTGTAAGGTACAAATTATGTTCTTAGAAATTTTATATCCTCCAAAATAATCATGATTTTTTTTATACAAGGCTAAATAAGAGTTATAAAAAAAACCCATGTTCTTGAAAAATTCATATGCTTGAAAATATGGATAAAACTCAAATACTAAAACATCATTATATATGCGACAAATAAGTTTATATTTATGTAGTTAGTACGATTATAAGCCACGCGAGCTCTTTATTTATTATTTTTTTATTCATGTTCGTAAACTTACACTACACATAAAATGCACATCTCTACTTAAATCTGAAAATACACTACACATAAAATGCACATCTCTACTTAAATCTGAAAATTGCCACAATTTGAATTTAGAACCTCTTCATAAAAGGGCTGTAAAAGAGTTGTCATTGGACTTGTGTGGGTCAAACAAAGATCTAACGGTTGATAAAAGCCCAAGAGAAAGATGTGAGCTTTATAGACCGGTGGATCAGGACCTAAAGCTTCCGCCTTCCACCAAGGATCTAATTCGATGCATCGCATAAAAATTATTTGGGGCATGTTCGCATACTCCCATTAAAACTAAAAATATTCAATCATAAACGTTATCTAAAAATAACATTGCAGTTATTTTGAAAATTATTTTAATTATTATGCATGTTGTTTTTGTTATTATTCATGTTATTTTAGACTGTTATGCATATTATTAGATGCACAATAACAAAAACAATAAGCATAATAACGAAAATAACATGCATCATAAGTAAAATAAATTTGCATCGAAACTCAACTGGACGCGTTGATTATATTTAGAATTGAAGTTAAAAATGCTTTTATTTAATAATAATGGTGCGCTAGTACATTAAAAAATTTGGACGAGTCATATTGATCGTTGGATAGTTAAAATGTAATAATTTAATTAGAATTATTATTGTTAACCCAGTTTTTCAAAATTTCAAAATCAACGGAAAGGGATATTTTTTTTTAATAGAGAGTGGAGGATACCCACCGGTTTCATTGAAACCAATCACTATTACAGAACTAAAGTTTGCTAATATCTATGTATTAAAGTATCTTTCTATCCCGACCACAACTACTAAACTACTTACTGTATTTGCATCTAAAGCTCACAAAATATATCCTAATTATTATAAACATAGCACCAAAATATCAAATAACAGTTTTCCAAAAGGCCAGCAAAGTTTTCAAACACAAATCAAACATATCTACTTAATCATGACACAGACTGTTTCCAAACGAACACTCTGCTGCTTCTGACAACACCTCCTGCACCATCTCCTCCATCTGGCTTTTTGTGCCTGAAATAAGTTTTGGTAGATCATGTACATTCTGAGGGAGTATCAAATGTAGTTTTAGAAACGATGAATCTTTGTTATTCTTACACCAATAACTCAATATATTGATAATTTGAATAGCCAAAGTTCTAACAGATTTGGAATTTTTATCAGTGAAACAGAGAACGGAAAGGGATATATATAGAGCATTGCTAAAATAATATGCATAGTACACCACATAACGTACTATGTGCCCATTTGTATTTAATTTGGTCATTAAATTGATATTTAAGTTGCTCAATAAATTCTTCATATCAAAATCTTGTAGGAAATAAAAATTCGTGATTTTTAGAGCTTTGTTGTTATTTTTTAAATATTTTTTAAAAACAGCACAGAAATGGCACTTTGTAGTATTAAATCTGGACTGTTTTTAAAAAATATTTTAAAAATAGCTAGAAAGCTCTAAAAATCACGAAATTTTATTTCCTACAATATTTTCATATGAAGAATTTATTGAGCAACTTAAATCTCAATTTAATGACCTATATCTATATGCATAGTACAAAATGGGGTGTACTATGCATATTATTTTAGCCATGCTCTCTCTCTCTATATATATATATATATAGAGATTATATAGATCGAGTCCAATCTATTGTCTTTTTCATGGAAGAGTTTAAAATTAATATTTCATGTTTCATGTTATCCTTGATTAATTAAATGAATAAATTGATCTATTAATTTTTGTACGCAAAAGTAATATACTGGTCAGAATTCTTTCAATTATATATTTTTTTCCGCCAAAGGTTCGCTTGTGCTTCACTTTCACTAGGTTCTTCTTTTTTTTTTTTTTTAAAAAAAAGCCTCTCAAGCATAAGTGTCAGTTTCCATTAAAAGAAAGTAAATATTAAAATGTTTAGTATAGGATATTTATACTAGGTTGCTAAAACAAAACAAAAAAACAGAATTACATTGCAATTGAACTATAGATCTGAGTAAGAGATTAAAGATGATAACAGCCGATTTTTTTATAATTGAAAATTAAATAAATAAATTATTTTTAGACAGAAAGAGTATTTGAAAAGCTCTAAACATAAAAAAGATCGATGTTGTGAGCACTGTCCGAACAAAAAATTGAGAGGTTTGGTATGCCAGCCCTCCTAACAGAATTATAGCCACTGGTGGTGCATCTGCTAATGCTAGCATTCTCAGATCAATTGCACAAATTTTTGGTTCTTTTGTCTATACAGTTCAAAGGCCAGGTATTTACTTTTGAAGCTACTTTTTAAATAGTAAACAACCCTTCCTTCTTTTCATTGCCAATGAAATAATATTTGGCAAATTAAAATTACATGTTGATTATTCTTCCATGAAAAAAGGAAGGGTTATTCTTCCATGATACCAGCCCGGAAGGGAGGAGGGTTGTGATAGGCTTGGCAAGGTGACATAAAAATTCAGTCAATCTTATGAAAATGAAATTCATGGACTTCATTTCTAGCCTACTCAACTTGTTTGGGACAAAGGTTTTGTTGTTGTTGTTGTTGTATGGTCCTGAATTTAAATATTTGACAATAATGATCCTATTTTATAATTTACGTTCAGACGTGTTATTTAGACTCATGCAATCGGATGTCACTTAAATTCAAACAGAACAAAAAGAAATTTGAAGTACCTTTGAACGCATGTTCTATATGTCAACATGCGAACATGAACATTTAAAAATAAAATCATTATTGTCAAAGATTTGAATCTAGAGTTATAAATGTTATTTTTTATTTTTTCAGGTCAGTTATAAAAATATTTTAACTTTGGTAGTGAATGTTAATATTTTAATTTATGAGTTGGATTGTATTTAGGTAAGTTTTTGTAACAACTTCAAATGTGCTAGTCGAGACCGTAATTAAGTTTTTTATCGTCGCAAGTCATTGAGTTGTAGATATCTGAGTCTATTTCCATCGCGTCGAGTCTGATTTGCGATCGGAAGAATGTGCATATCAAATTTGGCTCCATCTTCAATTTATGTCTTAATTAGTAATTTTTATCACGAGTTTGCGTCAGACTCAATTTTGAATCGCTCGTTTCTCCGATCGCAAATCAGACTAGGCAGGGTAGAAGTATGCTTGAATATCTACAACTCGATGACTTGCGACGATAAAACAAACTTAATTACGGTCCCGACGAGCATAACTGAAGTTTGTAGAAAAAATGTTGATCATACTTAATATTTTTTGTAGTAACTTTAGTTGCGCTCGTCGGAATCTTAATTAACTTTTTTTTATCGTTGCAACTCATCGGCCTGTAGATATCTGAGTCTAGTTCCACCGCATCATGTCTGATTTGCGGTCAGAGAAATGTGTATATCAAATTTGACTTCATCTTCAGCTTATGAAGTAAACCCTATGATTACGATTGTCCAGATTTATCAGACATTATTTGTATTATATTAGTACCGTGAGATTGACCGTTGGTTAAGATCTTAGATCTATCTAAGATCTTGATTGTATTGTAAAAAAATTAAATCAATAAAATAAAAATTATTTGAAATTTTTTATACTTGCTATCTTCTATTTTAATTTTTGAAAAAAAGAAATTGTCTTGCGAATATTCTAATAAGTTTTTGCAACTTTGTATTCACAATTGAGTACTTGTATCATCAACATACTTAATGACATCTTAAAATTGCCACGTGTGAAATCATCTTCCCATAAAATTATAGAACCCCAAGGATACTTTTAAATTCAAGCTGATCCAAACGTTATGGTTTGAGAAGATAATAACAATATTGTTTCCGTAGATGATATCCTTTTCTTTTTAATCTAACCCCTTAATAACTGGAATGGGTCATATTGAACAAGCGGAATTCACATTTCCGAACAGGTCAGCAGCAGTGGCTCTCTTGTATTCTCATTGCTGCTACAGCGACGAAATTGTCTGCACAGTGATTTTGCTACAGTATCAATGAATTTATAACGTAACAATGTTGTCCGCTGACTATTTTGAAATCCCGCGTTATTCCACCGGATACTAATTCGAACAAGTGAGGGGTTGAAGGCGCGCAGGAGACGTGCATTGACCTCTTTCTTTTCTTTTTGTAATTTATCAACAAGTCAATATCTCACCAAATTAGATTGAGCTCTTTGTTTTTTTTATTTATCTAATAAATCACTGGGTCGGTTGTTCTGTATTAAATTGTGATCCAAGAGATGGAATAAGAATCGTCTCGTTTTCACTCAAATTGAATTATTCATCAATATATTTATCATAAAAAAAAACTTTTATGTATTATAAATGAGATGTTTTGATTTTTTTTAATACATTAACTAAAGAAAGTCTCTGATAGAGAAGGAAGTATTTAATAGGATTTGAAAGGAATAAACTAATAATGTCAAATCATGGCAAAAATAGAGAGATTTGGCGATGACAGAATTAATTGATCGGAAAAATTTTATGGCCAGCCAATGAGAATGCTCCATTTGAATTGACTATCCAAAATACTATTAATTGTTAATGACAAATTACCTTCTTTTTTCTTTTATTCCTCATTAAATGAGAGTTTTTATGGAAGGAGACGTCAATTTATGGCAATCCAATTTTCAAAGTTGCAGATTTCCATTTTTCCAATTAGGAGAAATGCTATTATGATTTGCAAAGCACGTGTTTTGCGATTGTGGATCATTGAATCACGTTTTGTGATTCGTGCCAATATGATGATGGAAGATCCAATGGTTCACAATTACACATAAGTTTTGAACAATATGTATCGGTTTAAACATATTAAAAACAAAGAAGTAAACGTTCAAATAATATATTCTAGGGATGTTGGAATTTTTTTTCATTATTTTAATTTAAAAAATAGTTTAGTTATTTTGATTTCTGTTATTAAATAAATATGCCAACAATATTGCTTTTCTTCATTTAAGTTTTATTTTGCTGCATCAACTAATCTAAATTTAAAAAAGAAACATACGAAAGGAAAAAAAAACTCAAGACTATTTTTATTCTATGCTCATTTAAGTTTCTTGGTTAACTTGTAGTTTAATTAGTGCAAAAATAATACATTTAAATCAAGAAGAAAAATAATAATTGCATATTTATTTAAACCAGAGAAAGCAAAATAATTTAAAACTAATTTATTTAAACAAACTCAATGCAAAATTCCAACATCCACTGGATATTAGTTCCATGCATGAAGCATAATCAAATGAGAGCTGATACGTAGATACCATATTTGATACCAACTATTGATATCGATTTTATTATGCACATTTAGTTGAGTTATCATACACATTATTTGAGTTATTTTGCATGCTATTTTTTGTAATGAAATAGTTATACATGTTTTCGATTTTATTATGCACCTTTAGTTGAATTATCGTGCATATTATTTGAGTTATTATGCATTATTTTCTGTAATGAAATAGTTTTACATGTAATTTTTTATACTGAAATAGTTATGAAATAATATGCATAATAACTCAAATAATATGTATTATAACTCAACTAAATATGCATAATAAAATCGATATCAATAGTTGATATCAAATATGGTATCTACGAACCATTATCATAATCAAATTGGATATTGTTGAGTTTTTTGTCATTATTTTAGATATGTTTAAACTATAAGCCAATACATATTGTCAAAACTTATGTGAAATTAAAAAAATAATCAGAAACATATCTTGCAACTTTCAAAATTAAAGATTTCCTTCCGTAAAAACTTGCATTTAACCAGGAATAACAGGAAACGAATTAGTCTCATGATAACTAATTCAAATGGAGCGTTATCATTCAAATCGAGCCCACTTAAATTGAACGAATTGTAATTGGTTGTGATGTTTGAAATTAGAGGTGATGTCGCCATTGGAGATTTCAAGTTCTCCGTTGGTGCCAGGGATTTGACAAAATCTGGATCGGTTCGATCCGATTCGGGAAATTCGAGGTCATGGTCGAGTCTGGTTCGACTCGAAGGCTGCGATTTTGTCAAGAAAAAAATGATGGTCAAAGACGGATAGCGACAATTTTGTTCGAAAAAATTCGTTTTAAATCTGACCCGAGAAAGATTCGGTCCGACCCGTTTCAACTCGTCTAACCCGTCATTATTCCGTGCAACACCCATTCAAATTCGTCCAAATCCATTCAAACTCGCTCAAACCCGCACAAACTCGTGCAAACTCATTCAAATTCGTGCAAAATCTATGCAATCCCGTACAAAACCCATGCAAAACCCGATAATAATCCATTAAATTAAGAAAAATATTCAGAAAAATTATAAAAAAAGAAGTCCGGCCAACCTTGACTAAATTATAAGTCTTAGATGAATTGCGATCGACTTAAAATTTTATGACCCGTCGAAATCCGTCGACTCGTCTAATTCGTAATCCGATCAATTCGTTGACTCGGACGAATTTGACCAGTTCCGACCCGGCCCATCTTCAAATGGCTTATTCGTGCGGCATATTTTGCGAGAGTTTACTTATCGTGATTACTTTTTCGTCGTCGAATTTTCGTGATCAGTTTATTGGTTCCACTTTGCTCAAAACGGTGGGTCCCGCCATTGATCTTTCCTGTGGCCCGTGGGCCCGGTATCTCCTGTTATTCCGCTTAGATGACAGAGATCTGTATTCCAATTGTATCCGTCCGATGTAATCAATGGTGTTGATTTAGTTGGTTACAGAATGCCAATCCTATTAATCTCTGCCGTTCACTGAAAATTGTTTCTATTTCAAATATGGTTAAAACAGCGGAGCAAGTCCCCATCCTGTGCGCCATCCATATACAAAAATATTTCCAAGGTTTTAATTATTCTTTGTTTTTGTTTGCTTCTCTACTTGGCTCTTTCTCGATACTAAAACCCACTGGCCACTGCCTTCTCTTGATAGCGCTCTTTTTAGTCGGTAGGTGGCGACGCAAAGAGAAAAGGACGCGAACGGAGATTTGAGTCTCATGCTTCAAAGACATGGTTTATTGGTTGCATAGGAGGTGAGGCTCTCCTTCTCCTACCGCGTTCAATTCTAGACCTTTTTAGTTTCTTGGTCAAAATTCAACACTTTCGACTTCCCTCTATTCAAGTCGGTTGCTTTCCCGTGCTAGTCTGAGTTTCATGTTTTCTTTTGTTTTTGGTGATTGGGGAAATCAGGTTTCCGTCATCGGAAAGATCATGTGCTAGCTAAAAAAGTAGGTTTCTTTTGTTGTCACAAAACATAAATTTAGTTTAGTTATCTGATATAGTTAATCCTTTTGCTTCCATTCGCCTATTTCTAGTTCAATTTTCTTCATTAATCGTTGTTAGATTTTGTAGGGGTCTTATAGAAGTTGAAACAGAATCTGTTTTTAGACAATTCTTTCTTCTTTTACTGTTTTATGGCACTTGAGCACATGGTCATGGGTAGAAACGATTCAATAGAAGAAGATGAAGAGGAAGAATTGTTCTTCGATTCAATAGAAGAATTTCCAGTTCCATCAAATTCATCCCCAGAAGACCCGAAAAATCAGAAATTAGACCAGAATTCATCCTACCAAGTCTGGTTAAATGGGATAGGAGGTTTGCAAAAGCGTCGTGAGAAGCTTTTCAAGTCAATGGGTCTCGACCTGGTCACAAGCCCGACCGTTGAACCTGAATTCCATGAACCCAATTCATTCATTGAGATAATAGATGAGAGCTTTGATGAAGATCCAGACACGGAGAGAGCCATGTCAAATGGTGAGCATGCATCATCATTTGGCAGAAACACTTCGTCGTCATCATCAACTCTATCTTCTCTGTCTAGATTGTCTAGTGGCAGTCAGGACAGAGGTTTTGATTTGGGATTTGATTTGTGTATAAAGAACATGGATAGTGGTACTACTTTTGTGGTCGATGAGGTCGCACATGATGGCAGTCTGACGAGATTGCGTGAGCTGGGGTCCAATCAGACAGTCACAGGTGAAGAATTTCTTAGTAGCTTTGGTTCATCACAATTCGTACTAAATCTCATGCACAAGGAAGAAACTACTCCTAACCATGTTCATAGAAGCAAAAAAAACAATTGGTTGAGGCGGCTTGGTATCAGAACTCATGGGAAAGATAAACCAGCAAATAAAACAGAATCAGGTTCTGTTAAATCAAATCAGATACGTGAGGAGTCAGTGGTACAACGGGTGAAGACCTCTACCCGTAAAAAACACTGGAGGGAATTGTCAGATGTGTACATGTGTCAGGATTTCAAGGCCCATGATGGTGCGATACTTACCATGAAGTTTAGCCCTGATGGGAAATTCTTAGCAACTGGGGGTGAAGATGGAATTTTGCATGTTTGGTGTGTAATGGAACGTGAGAGAATCAAAGGCTTTGATTTTCACAGGGATGATTCATCAAGTGTGTATTTGACGATAAATGAAAATTACCAGATTGTACCTGTGATTCATAATGGTGAGAAGAAGGATAGGTCTGTGAAGTGGCATGGCAGTTCAACTTGTGTAGTTATCCCAGATAAGGTTTTTGGGTTAGAGGAGGAGCCATGGCATGATCTCCGGGGACATGTCGGAGATGTTTTGGATCTTTCTTGGTCTAAAACTAAGGTTAGATGCATTTTTTTTAGTGTATCCTTGGCCTCACACAAGCATTTTTTTTACTATAATTGTTCTAATCTTACCTTTCTTTTCAAATTTATTAGATTTTGTTTCTCTTTTCTTTTTCTCTTAGTATTTACTATCAGCATCAGCTGATAAAAGTGTTAGATTGTGGCAAATAGGATCTGGTAGCTGTGTCCAAGTGTTTCCCCACAAGAACTATGGTATGCAATTGATGCTTCTTCAATATTGTAAATTCTAAGAATTGCAGTTATTTTTTCACCCTTGGATTTAAATGTTATTTCTACCACTATGCAGTGACATGTGTTCAGTTCAACCCCTCAAATGAAGATTACTTTATGACTGGTTCAATTGATGGCATTGTTCGTATTTGGGACATTTCTTCAAGCCGTGTTGTAAGCTGGATTGAAACAAAAGAAATTTTAACTGCGATTTGTTTCCATCCTGATGGAAAGGTAAGGGAACTATAATTCTACTTGTTAGTTTTTATTACTTCTATCTAATAAATGAAACAAGGTTTTTCAATTATGTTTAATTAAAACTTTGGTTTGTATTTACTTCTATTATCAGAAAGCTGCGGTGGGTACCATAACAGGACAATGCCAGTTGTATGATATATCAGGTACTCAAAGTGTGATTATTTTCATAGTTTATTGGATAGTGACAGATTATGTAATTTGTTTTGTTGTGTAAACTTGATACACTTGTCATTAACAAGCGAGCTTACTTTGTACCTTGAAATATTCCAGGCTCCCATGAATAAAAAAGAATCATCAAATTTTCATACACAATAGTACTTCGTAATTGTACTAACTATTTTCATTGCTAAATTTATACACTTAATCTGGACCCTTTTGATTCATTTTTTTTCCCAATGAATTTTCCTCCTCTTTCAGATAATCAGCTGGAACTTAAGTCTGAGATTTCGCTTCAGGGTAAAAGGAAGTCTCCTCATAAGAGAGTCACGAGTCTTGAGGTACCTCTTTTGCTTTTAGAAGTATTCTTGTTTATTTATCAAATTTGAAATATTCATAGACTTCTAAAACATATATGCTGCTGAGTTAATACTGTTTGTAATTTTACAGTTTTTCCGTCATGATTCTACAAAACTAATGGTCGCCTCGGCTGATTCAATAATTAGAATTTTGAAGGGATCCGAAGTAATATTCAAATACAAAGGTTTTTCCCCCTTTTTGCTTTTATACAACCACAATCATTTGTTCTTTCAGTTAAACATGCAATATTTCTTGTTTGTTACAAGCTAATATGTAATAAACCTAAACTCAAGAAATTAGTGCTAGATAGTACCATCCCATTCTTCGTTTGTGCTTTGTTGGGATTTGGATGCATTGGGGTTTTATTGGAGTTTTAAGTGACAGTAATTGTGCTATTTATCCTACATTTTAAGAGAGGAACATGGTTAGTTTGTTCCGATATAGGTGATTTGGATTACTGTAGAAGTCATTGCTATTGAGTGTTGATTTACCTGTAATTGTCATTTTTAGGGATGAAAAATAATGGATACCATGTATCTGCATCGTTCACGCGGGAAGGAAATCATATAATCTCGTGCACAGATAACTCCGTTTACTTGTTAAATTCAGCATCCCGAGTTACCAGTAATTTCCACCCTGGAAAGGACATATGGTCTTCGGAGCACTTCATATCCGACCATACTTCTCTGGCTGTACCTTGGAATGGAACCCCTGCAACAGACCTCCAGCTTCTCATTTCCATGCAAGATGACATGCATGGTAACAGTGGAAAAGCCACATGGCCGGAGGAGAAACTTTCACCAGGCGCAACTAGTCCCCAGTCATTGTCTAAATCTCAGTTCAGGTTTCTGAAAGTTGCTTGTCAGAGCGGCACTGACACTTGGGGCCAGGTGGTGGTTACGGCTGGATGGGATGGGCAGATCAAATCATACCAGAATTTTGGTCTGCCGATCCAAGCCTAAGTTCAATCTGATTTTAAAGTTACTTCTCCATTTGTAGGACCTAGATGTTTTGAATTTTGATCCATTTTCTTCTTTTCCTTTTTGTGTGTGGTTTTATTCTTTAGTTCAGTAAATATAAACGAAACAGTGAAAGAAAACGAGATTGATATCTCAAGTGTGTAAAGAGGATGGTCTTATAGATAGTTTTTATTTTTTTATTTTTTGGGTTCTTGACCCAAGTTGGTAAATTTGTCTAGCAATGTATAGAACATAGCAATTATATATGCTATTTGGCACTAAATGAGTGCTACTGATCAATTTGATTTCTCTTTCATAGGTAGTGATACACTGATACTTGTGTATGTGTTCATTTCATCCTTTGAACAAGTGCTTTTCCTTTTGAACCTCTACCTATAAATTATCTGATAGTTAATATGATGCGTTGTGCTGTCAATAAAACTGAGACTTGCGGGTTGATCAGAACCTATACCTGATATTTCTAATTAGTAAACTTTTTCTTCGGATTTGAATTATCTTATTTTGAAAAGAAAAATCAATCCATGAAGCACACATCTGCATCTATGGAGTTGCTAATTTGCCAGGCATATTTTAGATGCAAATACTTGGTATCTTTAACGATTGACATTAATTTAGCTTCTTTTCGTAACATTTGTCATTGAAAATGTGATTGTGTAGTGCCATGAATTCGATCAACCAAAGTTTATCACAATTGAGGCCCAAAGTTATTTGTCATAACAATATGATTATCTTGGCATGTGTCAAATAAAAGAAAATCAGTGTCAGTTTCCTTTGAACAACTTCAGGCAGTTCAATGTACCCTGAATTAACCCTTGTACAATTTTAAACATGAAACACCTCCTGATGAACTCTTTTATAATGCAGAATGAATTCTGGTGTGCCTCAACCATTTTCCTCAAAGACCTGCCTCTCCTTTCTATTCTGTTCAAAAGTGAGAAGGAAAAAAGGCAGTTTGCCAATTTGGACAGGTTTTCGAGGAAAAGAGAGATGAACATATAAATAACAGGGGGTGCATACTACTACTGGTACATGTTTCTATCTTTACAGGGGTACAACAGTGCAAGGACTTTGTAAAGTTTTGCAAGGTTAGACATGAAACTTTACACAAATGATTAGCTATTTGAGGAATGAGAAGTACCAAAGAGGAGAATATGCTCCTCATAGGTGTATGGGAATCGATAGGGGGCTCCAGTCTTGGGGTACACAACAATAGCTTCATATACTGTCCCACGAAGCCACGAGACATGAGCATGCCAGAAAAATGTGCCCTTCTGCTGATACATTGTGAATTCATATGTGAATGATTGGCCAGGTTGGATTGGGCACTGGGTGATGTAGGAAAATTTTCATAGAGGGTCAAGACCTAATAAATTTCAACAGATAGGGTCAGAGGTATCCTAAAAATTGCACAGAGGGTCAAGAGCGCGACTAATAGTCGCGCCCTTCAATAGATTCAATTTTTTTCCTGAATTCAAGGCAATTTACAGGTGCTTTTTTAGATGTGGGCCCTACATGTTAGGGGCGCGACTAATACATGCGCCCCTGACATGTTGTACATTTTTTTTTAGTTTTTTTCTATTTATACACATTTTAATAATTAAGTAATTACTATTCAAATAGTACTTTTATATTAAGTAATTACTAAAATACTATTATAAATAATTTTAGTATTAAAAATAGTATTTTTATATTAGTAAGTTTATAGTTACTATTTTTATACTAGTATTTTAGGGTTTAGAGTTATTTAATATTACAAAATACTATTTATATATTTATATGTTGATAATTACTACTATTAAATAGTATTACAAATTATGACAGTAATAATTATCTTAAAATTATTTATTAATAAATATTAGTTACTAATATAGTACTAAATAAAAATATTAGAAGTAATAAATAGTATTTATAATATATGGTAATAAGTAGTTATTAAATATAATTATTATAAGTAGTAATAAATATTTATACTTTTGTGATATTATTTATTAAAATATTATTTATAAATAGTAGTAATAATAGTATTTATAATATATGGAATATATTTATTATAAATAGAAGTTGAAAGAGCAGCTAAAAAAATACCCATGCAAGATGTTGAGAGAAGAACGAACTAGCAAGTAAGATTCTGTGGAACTATGTAAAATAATAAGTACAATTTCTGCTTAGGGTATGTTCGTTTGTTTTGAAAACATGCTTAAAGGATATTGCTCGTTGAGAATAAGGAGGATAGAGATATAAAATAGGAGGATAGAAATATAAAATAGAAGGATAAAAATGTAAATAAAAAATAAGAATTAAATAAGAGAGAGGATGTAAATGTAAATAGGGATAAGAATAGAAATATGAGGCTGGTACGATTTGTTACCGTTACCTAGCCTTGTTACTGTTACCTAGCCTTGTACCAACGGTACAATGGCTTGGTATAAAAGATCACATGTAAGGAAGAGAAAAATACAATGAAAATATATATAAAACACATTCATAAAAATATAAAGATCAATTTCTTTCATGATATCAGAGCGTGGTTGTTCCTGTCGCAATATCTGCTCAAAGTCAACATACCTTCTGTTTCTATAAAACTCTATTTCGATTAAGTCGTGCTCATCATCTACCAATACCAAGCCCTCGATTTTACCAGTTACACCCAAGTTCAAAAAACTGATACCACAACTGGTAAAATTATAAACCTTTGAAATCCATACCAGTATGACTGAGACAATCCCAACTGAGACTCAGCCCTCAAAAAATAACTTCCGCTATCACGATTCCAATCCTAGACTCACTCTGTTCCTCTTAAATGATCATAATTATATACCATGGTCCCGAGCAGCAAGAGCGAGTTTGAAAGGAAAGGGACGGCTAGGCTTCATTGATGGGTTTGAGACAAGGCCAGAGAAAGATGCAAAGGAGTGAGAGATGGTCGACAACCAAGTAATGACTTGGCTAACCAACTCCATGGAGCAGAAGTTGAGCCAGATCTTCTGCTTCTGTGAGACATCCAAAGAATTATGGGATAAAATCAAGAACAACTATTGTGAACAAAGCAATTTTGCTTAAATCTTTGAACTAAAAAAAGAAATCTCGCAAGCAAAGCAAGAAAACAAGTCAATACCAGAACTTACTGGCTATCTCAAGGCAAAGTTCAAAGAACTTGAAGTTTTGAGACTGTTAACCACTGATCTCAAAGAACTCAAGGAGATAGCTGAGCAGGATATGGTGTACCACTTCCTGACAGTGCTAGATTCAAGTTACGACTCATTTCGTGCCCAAATATTGCTGTCAAATGAAAAGCCTACTCTCGCAAATGTCACTGCCATGGTTCAAAGGGAAGAAACCAGATGAAGAGTCGTGAATGACTCGTCTGGAGATAAGGTGGAGACTTAAGCTATGGTGGCCAAGCCAGAGACTCAGGCAATGGCGGCCAAAGCTCCTCATCGAAACCCTAGAGAAAAAGGGAAGTGAACACAGAACATGACTGCAAGGTGCGATCACTGCAAAAAAGAAGGTCACAACAGCAACAGATGTTGGTTCCTTCATCCGGAGCTAAAATCCAAGTGGTGGATTGAGAGCGGTGATCGTGGCAAGGGGGAGAGCAAGCGCTATGCAGCTCAGACCTCGAAGAACGAGGGAGAAATGGCGACAGAATCAAAGAATGGCGGCACCTCTGACCTAAGTCGTGAGGAGTTAAACAAGCTCCTTCACGGGCTATTGTAAAAAGGTCCATCTAAATCTATTTTTTATACAAATGTAGGTTGTGATTCTGTGGGCCAAAATCAGGCCTATATAATTCCTATGAAAAGAAACTGTGTTACAGGTCCAATAGTCAATAAAATAGCAGAACCAAGCCCAATAATTGATAAAAAAGACCAAAATCAATGCTGGAATTATTTTCTGCACAAATCTTGGCGCTAATTTAGAACAATTGAAAAATAAAGATGTATGGTTGCTAGATTCTGGTGCTTCCAATCATATGACCAGAAATAAATTATTCCTAAATAATTACAAACAACATAAAAATGAAGAGTATGTCTATGTAGCCAATGGTGGGAAAATGAGAATATTTGGATTTGCGTCAATAAACCTTTTTTTTCAAAAAAAAAAACCATGTTTTACATGTTGAGGGATGTACATCAAACTTCTTGTCCATAAGTAGAATTTCTAAAGACTTTGAATGTGAAATCATTTTCTCATCAAAAAATGTGTTGTTTTAAGGAAATAACATCCAAGAGCATGATTGGTGATGAATACCTTAAAAATGGACTATATTTTTTGAATTGCCAAAAAATGTGCCTTAACTCATCCAAACAAGATATTGGGGAATTATGGCATAAGAGAATTGGTCACCCTTGTGATAGGACCTTAAAACTTTTGTTTAACTTGACAAGTTTAGATAATAGCAAGTGTGAGGCTTGTAAATTAGGGAAGCATACTAGGCTACCTTTTGTAAGTTCGATAACTAGAAGTAGTAGGCCTTTCGAGCTTATACATTCTGATGTTTGGGATCCCGCACTCGTAGACTCATATAATGATTTTAAGTATATGTTACATTCGTTGATGATCTTTGTAGATTAACACGCTTATACTTGCTTAAAAATAAAAGCGAAGTACCCTTTAAGTTCCAAGAATTTTCAAAATTAGTTGAGAACCAATATAATGCCAAGATTAAAATTCTTAGAACCGATAATGATATGAAATATATAAATCATCATCTCTCCTCATTTCTCAAACAAAATTGAATTATTCACTAAACCACTTGTGTCTACACCCCAGAACAAAATGGCATTGTTAGAAGTAACAAGAGCACTTATGTTTCAAAGCAATGTTCCAAAACAATATTGGTCTGAATCTCTTCTAACAACAACATATCTAATAAATAGGTTACCAAGTATTGTATTAGGAAACAAAATCTCCACAGAAGTCATCTACAAGAACAAAGCAAATATAAGTCATTTGAAAGTATTTGGATGTACAAGTTATGTGCATAATATTAAAAAAGACAAGTTAGATCATACCTCAATCAAAACCATAGTTTTTTGGATACTCATATAAAAAAAGGGATATAAATGCTATGACCCTAAAAATAAAAAAATGTACATCTCTAGAGATGTAACCTTGAAGATGAATCATATTATAATACCGAAAAAAGAAATGGAACTTTAAACTTTAATATTTCAAATGACCATTTTTTACCCGTGTCTACTAATTCAAGTTATGAGCCAAGCATTGTAGGAAATCAAGAAGACACAAGTGAGGGGGAGAACGTCCCTCAAGATGAAAATGAAAATAAGGAGGACCAAGAAGATGAGGAAGAGGACCAAGAAGAAGAGGAAGATGATACAAATACTGGAGAAGAAAACCTCTTGAGAAGATCAAACCGCCAACACAAGCCATCTACTAGGTTGCAAGATTTTGGAACCTACAAAGTTCAATATCCTATTGAAAATTTCATTTCTTATAATAATACCTCTTAATGTCATAATGCGTTCATTGCCTCCATTGAACAAATTATTGAACCAACGAGTTCTGAAGAAGCCAAAAAGAATGTCATTTGGACCAAAGCAATGAAAGAAAAGTTGAATGCTCTTGAAAAAATGATACTTGAAAAATTGTTCCATTACCCCAAGGAAAAAAACATGTTGGTTGTCGATGGGTATATAAAATAAAATATACTAGTGATGGTACCATTGAAAGGTACAAAGCAAGGTTAGTTGCCAAAGGCTATACACAAACATACGGTATTGATTATCAAGAGATCTTTGCACTCGTTGCAAAAATGAATACCATACGGATTTTATTATTCGTAGCAATAAACAATGGTTGGAACTTATACCAATTGAATGTCAAAAATGCATTTCTCCAAGGAACACTTAAAGAAGAAGTGTATATGTCCCTACCATCGAGTCATAAAAAAGAGTACGATACTAATCTAGCTTGTAGGCTAAAGAAAGCAATTTATGATCTCAAGCAATCTTCAAGAGCATGGTATGACAAGTTATCTCATTTTCTAATTAATTGCGACTTTAAAGTAAGCCAATCCGATAACTCATTATTTTCAAAACATGAGAATGGAGATACAACCATGGTTCTTATTTATGTTGACGATAATATCGTCACCGGAAATAATTGTGAAAAAATTAATAAGATAAAAGAACGCTTGAAAGAAAATTTTGAAATAAAGGATCTTGGTAGGTTGAAATATTTTTTAGGAATTGAAATTGCTTACTCTACCAAAGATCTTTTTATTTCACAAAGAAAATACACCTTGGACTTGGTGAAATAAACGGAAAAATTAGAAGCCAAACCGGTATCTACCCCAATAGAAAACAACTATAAATTAAACCCGAAAGATGATGAACTAATTAAGGACATTACCCAATACCAAAGGCTAGTGGGTAAATTAATTTATTTAACCGTGACTAGACCGAATATTTCATATGTCGTAGGTCAAGTAAGCAAATTCATGCACGCACCAAGAAAACTCCATCTTGATGCAATTGATAGAATCCTAAGATACTTAAAGAACTCACCCGAAAAATGTATATGGATGAAAAATAATAATTCTAATGAAGTGTGTGGCTATTTCGATGCAGATTGGGGAATATCGAGCGCGGAAGCGAAATATCGAGGTGGCACGACCAAGCGCGATACCGCACAACTTCAAGGAATGTTGTGGATGAGTCTACGACAAGTGAACTCACATGGATCAAACAATTGCTTGGGGAGTTAAAACTTTCAAATCAAGGATCTTAGGATTCTAATGAGGCCATGGTACATCACAAAGCAACACTTGTGCGGTACTTCGTCTCCGTATCTTCAATTTTAAAGTCCAAATGACCAATCTAAACTGTTGAACGTGTTTTCCATATCGAAATCTCCTTAGAGACCAAATTTGACATATTTTGAAAAAAATTACTATTTTTAAAAAGAGTGAAAAGTTTGTTAATCTAACGATTTCTGAACCCTCCAATATAAATGATTTTTCATCTCTCTTAAAAATAGTAAAATAAATTATAAAAGAAGTAAAATTCGGGCTCCAAGGAGTTCTAATATGAAAATCACGTTCAACGGTTTGAATCGGTTATTTGAACTTTAAAATTAAAAACATGTATGCAAAATACCGCACAAGTAGTGTTTTGTGAAGTACCATAGCCCCACTCTTTCTATATTATAATTGTGTGTATTAATTAACCCTTAGTATAGTAACTTATTATCTAATTAATAGGAAGGTTCCATACTAAACTCAATTTTAATCTTGACTTGATTCTTATTGTCGACAGGTGATTGGGTGAATTCTGTCAGTGAAGAAAATTATCGAGCCTCTTACACGTTACAGTAACAATTACCACTTGGCACTTACCAGTAACATGAAATCTTCTGTGATTAAGAAAGTCAGGGTATTCAGGTGAAAGCAACCGTAGCAAGGCGCGCAACGGAGAAACCTTTCATCCCAGTGAGGCTCTAGAATGCTCGATAGAGGTTGAGGTCCCTTGAGGATCAGCTATCAGGGCACCTTGTTTGGTGTGCTAGAGCACGGACGGAAGGAGAAGATCAGCAGTCTCCCAAGAGGGCAAGGCATTATTAAGGGGGGAAAGGATTCCAGGACGACGTCGTATGACGCGAGAGTTTCACGTACGGTTCCTTTGAGAAGGGTGTGGGAGCACCATCTATCAGGACAGACGAGTGGTCCACGGAGCTGCATCCTTACTCATCCAGTCTATGCACATTACTCTTTCTAGGGGGTTGGCTGATTTGAATTATCAAAAGAGTTGTATAAGGAGGTTCTAAAATCTTCAGTTTCCTGTCAAGCTGAAGATGTATTAAGAAAAAACAAAATGGAGTAAGCATACCTTTGGTATGGAAGAATTTAGGTGGAGTTATAAATTCTATCGCCCGAAGGTTTAGTTAGAACCCTAAGGTTTGTTTTTTTTTATTTATTGTTCGTAAGCTTACAACACACATCCACAAAGAAATTAAAAAACAAACTTGAAAAACTCTCCTGAAATAATCTCTGCCGAGACTTGAACCCCAAATCTCCTCCATAAAAATCTTATGTCTTACCACTACACTAGATAGAACCCTAAGGTTTGTATTGTTTATTCGAGTAAAATTTTCTTTTAGTTGAAATATATTTTGTTAATTTCGTTATATTATTTGCCAAGGATCATAAGGTTATAACTTCAATCGTGCAATAATCTTCGAGGATCCTTTTTTCTACTTTGCATCCCTGATCAAGTAGATAATGCGGCAGTTTTAGACTGTCCAAATTTGATCATACAATTTGAATCAAAATTTCATTAATTAAAACTAACCCATAAATAATATCATCAGTTAATTTAAATCTAAGTCGTCTATTTTAAACTAGGCAAACAAAATTGAGAGCCAGTCTTACATATCCAAGGCTTAAATAGAAGCATGTTCAGGCACATTCTCATCCTTCTGGTACCTGATAGAAAACAATAAGCAGCTATTAACCACCTACAGGAAGTTCAGTCCTGGCAGCCTATCCGAAACTCAGGCAGCAGAGATTCAGATCTCGATCATAGAATTGGAAACCAGTTGTTTCTCCCCAGGTGCCTGAGATGTTGAGAGCTCTCTTCCAACCCCTTCCTGCTATGGTGAGACATATAGACCATACTACTACACTAGTAATGGATAACGGGCCAGAGAGAAATGTTTGACATTTCAAATTTATAACAAAATCAATATTGCGTGCAGCAACAGCTTTTTAAAATAATAGAAGAAGGTAAAACAAACATGTCCTATATACTTGCCTACGAAAATACAGCAAAAAGTAACTTAGTCACTCCGTGACCTCAGGGACCTTAATACTTGAGAGGCATCAGTAGTAACAGAATAGATTGCTTCCCTCCAGTGGAAATGGGGGAAATAAGACGTAGTAGGAAATAAACAAACGAAAAAGAGTGTCAGAATGGCCAAAGGTCACCCCAAATGGAGCGGCGGGCCTGCTGGTGTAACACGGGATTCTTGCTCTGTGTCACCACAACCCGCCCAAAAGCACCTTCTGATCCATCTCGTTTGGTGGCTCGACATACATCCATCTGTACCTGTCTCCCTCTCCTCAAAGGCATGTACACGATGCGGCCCCATCCAGCCCCCATACCAGCCCGTACCTGCTCGTCTTCTTCCTCTTCCTCTTCCTCCCCTTCTTTATGAAATATATCTGTTTCTGCCACATCAGATTGGTATGCTACCAGGTCATTATCCTCAAATGGGTCATCTTCTTCTTCTCCTTCAGATTCAAACTGGTCCTCTGCGACAATTCATAGAACATCATATACTGCGAGATCATGATGCATCCAATGCAAAAAAGGGAAGGCAAAAAATGCTTTGAAGTATTTTCATGCATGCTTCAGCGTTACAGCAAATATGAGAGATGCGCCTAAAGAATGAAAAGATAAAGGTTTCCTAGTAAAACCCATATTATTCCGAGTAGTAGGATTTTTTTTCAAAGATACCCAAATTACTGGTATCCTTCATTGCAAACTCGTGAACAGATTAATACCAACAACAGTTTGGATATCTAGTGGAGAAAGAAAAACCTGAGCATGCAGCACAATTTTATAGCTTCACAATAATAGTATGTTTGGCAGGGCATGGGATTTGTTTTGCAGTGTGAAGTACGACTTTACAATGTAATACATGTTGAAGGTCCCAGAAAATAGGGCAGCCCGGTGCACGTAGCTCCCGCTTGCGCGGATTCGGGGAAGGGTCAGACCACTTTGGGGTCTTTGTACGCAGTCTTTCCCTGCATTTCTGCAAGAGGTTATTTCCACGACTCGAGCCTGTGACCTCCTGGCCACAAGGCGACAGCTTTACCGCTGCGCCAAGGCTCCCCTTATTTTGGCATAGTCAATAATGGTCCCAGAAAATAATATAAAATAATGATTGGTAAATGGTAACTGGTTTACCATAATCAATAATGAGATCCTCCGGGTTTCTTTTGGCATGCTGCTCTTTTAGTGTTTCAAATTTCATTCCATCCAGTGGCCAACCTTCCCTACAAAACAAAGAGGAAGTACCTCAGAAAGTCGTATTGCGTTTATTGACCTTGTTGCACTTAGCTTAAAATCAATAACCTACAATTATAATATGCTTCAGGTATCAATAGATTTAGCAGAAAAAAATAATAATAGTTCAGACTTACTGGGGTCGTTTCCCTCTTCTTAATGCAACGTAACAAAACTTTTCATCCTCAAAACCACGTAAACTTTTGCCTCCCGATCTCTAAGATGGTGAAAAACATTTTTAACAGGGTTGAAATATTTAGCATTCAATAAGATCATTAAAAAAATAAAGAAAAACGTACCTTGCAGGCACGCTGTGTTGATGTCCTCTCCAATCGTTGTACAAAATGACAATACTTGCTCGTGTTCTCCAATGGACATTTTCCATCATGTGGGCACTAATTATGACCAGTAAACCACAAAATAGACAATCCAAGAATTGAGAAATAATAAAACTAAAAAGTTTGAATCAATAATTCCTTTTCCTAGTCACTTTTGTTGATTAAGAGCATAACTGAGCCCTGACCCTAGAGCTTGCCAGAAGAGAAAAAAAAAAGATTGAAGAAGAAAACAAAACACAGACAAGGCAAATTTACGTTTTGTTGAGGTTTGTTCAACCATTGTATAGTTATCATCAATATGGAGAAAACCTGGACTTCTAAGGAAAACAAAGATACTTACAGGGGCCACAACAAAAGCACCAGCTTTCAATGTGGGCTTCGAGAGGACAATGCTTGTGACATCACTTGCATTTTTATTCTCTAGCTTCTCCATTTTCCTACTTCTCTTTGGCCATGTTAATAAAAAAACAGATTTAGGTGAGTAATTCATAGAAAGAAAAGACGGATGTTAGTTTCTGTTGTAACCCACAAAATTTTATTGATAGCTTTCACAAGCTGAGAAATATTATTGAAAACCCACTGAAGTATAAGAATGATCTGTTAAAACCCTACAAAGCACCAAAATTTTGTCCTTCCTCCCTTCCCTATTTCACTCGAATGATGCCAAGTTACCCCACATCCTGAGGAGACACATAAGAGACGTATAATGCTTTACATGATTAAAAAGAAAAAAAAATACAGGGGCATAACTATTTTTTTTATCATTCTTTACCAAAATACACAATCCCAACAAATAGAAATGATGAATTTACAAGGCTTATCATACCCGTTTTTCCATCCAAAGGAGATATGAACGCATTTGGCTTATAATTTTTGATCCATGTGGTGTTCCTGGCTCAAGCAATACCTGCATTGGAAAAGAATATTTTGTCATCTGCGAACTTATATTTGGGCTCACAAAGCATTTCGATGTAAAATATCAGATATAAAAAGTCCCTTACCAACACATCGCCTGTAAGATCCCAAAGCTGGCGTACAATTGTGATCCGATCAGTCAATGATGGAATCTCTCCTAGTGCATATGACTGCATTAAAAAAAAAATCAAAAAGATCAAATTAGTCGATACTTATCAAAACATAGCCCCAACTTATTCAGTAAGTAACAAACTCACTGATATGACAAGATCATGCTTCCTTTTCTGTTTATCTACATTGCGGTTCAATTCTTGTATGCTGTCATAGCTATGAATGAGTGGCAAGTCCTTCAAATCTATCACCAAAAATGCGAGGTTTCAAGGATTTTGGAGTAACAGGAATATTTAGTCTTTAGGATGCTAATTAATACTAGGTGGCACTAACAAGGGAATTAACTTACTCTGAAGGAGGCTTTGGCTGGCTCTTTGCATTTCCTTGGACGGTTCGACTAAATTAACTGTCTGAATTGACCGAGGCCATACATCCCTCATTGCCCTTCATTTAGAAAGGTAAATATAGAAAATAATCATAAGGAATTGGGAAAGAAAAGAGACTATGAGCATAAGTGGCTTATACTAACCAAAGAGCCGAGCTGGGCCCAGCACCAAAATCCAACACATTTTTGGGAGAGAAATCAGGTAACCGACGCTTAACCTGCCATGCAATTAAACAAAAATTGAGTAGCCCCTCTATTTCGAAATAGCGGCACCTAAAATTGTAATTGTGAACTTCGAATTGGATTCCTCCTTAAAGAGTGGAATGTTATCATTCTTTTACTCCGGTCCATCAGCATTACAAAAGTCAAGCGAATACTGCAGCACGTTTCCATATTCCAAACTAAAATTGTTTAATTGTTGCCATATGAATGACAGAACATGGAACAGATGCAATTTCTAAGACAGAAGAGGCTGTTAATTCTATCTAAAACAAGAAATTAGAAACAGACCTCTCTGAGTACACGATGGATTGCAGCATAAACAGCCGGCATACGAGATGCCACATAAGCTATTGTCTCATCTTCTCTGTACTGTAAACCTATATCGCCATAGGCTGATTGAATCTTCCACCGGGCTGCACGGTTCTCAACAGGTCGGTGTGGGTCCTCGACCAGAGCCCGTGAACTAGAGGCTGCAAGCTGGAGATTTGCTTCCTTTACGCGGCAGAAGGATTCTGACAGGAGCATCACCTTCCTACTCATGTGCCCCTTGTCCCTCTCTACAACATGAGTCAAACGAAAATATCATTTCTATTCCTGCTCCAATTAAATCCTTTTGCCAAAACAAATTTGAGCTGTCATGCGGTATTGCAACACTCTAGTCTCTCATTCTCACACACTTGTACCAGAAAAATTGCCAGCATGTTCATTTATCCAACCTTTGCTCCAATTAAAATTAAAAACCACTAAACCAATGGTCTTAAGATTTTCAAAGCGTTAGAATTAAAACTGAATTACAGTGCTTAGCATAAGAAGGCTCCAGTTCATCCATCAGTAACTTCCGTCTGCTTTTTTACAACTAGTAGGCTAACATTTCTAGCTATTTCGCTATCATGCTTCTCATAACACGAGAAGACTTGTACATGGTTAGCCACTTAGCCTAAATCATGCATAGACAGAGAGAGAAAGAGAGAACCTCGGATGTACTTTTTGATGGCGCGGCGGAGGGAGACGGGAATCAGATCGATGCGCTGAGACTGTTTCGCGGCAGCGCGGAGTGTCTCCGGCGTGAATAGCTTTTGCCCCGCCTCAGGCAACGCCATTGCTGAACTATTCGAGCTCTAAGCCTCTAACTGAGATTTTCGACTCTGAGTCTCTGACATAGGGTTTTTCAATTCTACTATCTTTACAAGTCTTACCCATACCATTTCAGCCCAGTAAATGGTTAACGGGCCTGAGTTGATTAAAGCCCGTTGGATAGCGAAAGTGATCCGACCCGTTTTGATATATTTCATGAGCCCATTAGCAACGACCAATAATTGAACGAGAGTCAAAGAATTCAATCAATCTTAGAACAAAGCAAGAAAGCGCAAAACAAATTTTTGCATAGAGTTTCTCTAATTAACTTTCATATTTGAATCTGCTGTTTTCTACTGTTAACGTGTTAAACTTTAAGAAAATACTTGATTTTCAAAGTCTTAGTATTGCATCAAACCCTCTGTTGTTAATTTGGCTAATAAGTAATACACCTCACAAGTAGAAGCAATACATTACATTTTTATCTGTTAGACTGTTATCGTTTCTGTGCCGTACAAAAATTATCAAGGGGTAAAAGTTAATGCTTCAACAAACTCTAGTATCACATAAAGGATATAACTAGTTCACTAGGTACATTGTACAAGCAATAAATTCTTTTTGTTCCGGTATACACATTAACAAAAAGGACAAACGAATCAATGAAATCAATTAATACTGAATAGGAGTAAATAGTCGTGCTATATACCTTCTGTGCAACAACAACAAACCAAATGGAATAAGTAATAATGCATTGAATAACTAAATAGTAGAGTAGTAGTAAATATCATTTCCTCTCTACAAATAGTTATGTTTGCTCTCAGTGTAGCATCGTTTCTCGCCAACCGGGGCTCTGTCGGCTCCAGAAAATGACCACACAAGAGAGAACGCTGTAAAAGCCTAAGCATTCAGCACAAAAAAGGCAAGTACATCTGTACATGCATGCATACATACAATAGCTAGGTCGACGAAACCATCAGTGAATCAACAAACCCGAGATATATATCAGGAAAAAGCTGGGAATTAACTCAGCTTTTCTCAGTGAAAAGAAACCGTAAGAATAAAGTTGATTAAGCATGCATAAGCACAGGTTGAATTGAATGCGATCACGAAGTACGAGCGAATTCTCTGTTGAACCGAGAACTGAATCCAGATTTCATGTCACAGTACTTGTACGGTGTTGGATTGAAGCATTGCACTTGAAGAAGCATTCAAGAACCGTCCCCTCTCTAAGTTCCTATGTCTATATTGCCTTTGGTTTGCTTCGTAGGTTACGGAGGTTAATTGGACTGATTCTTTGTACTTTTTTTTTTTGTGGAGGGCTGCAAGAAAAATTGGTAATTCGTAATTCGTAATGAGTTTGAGTTTGATTCGAAAAAAATTCGAAATTAGTTCGTTCGATTTCAGTTTCAAATTAGTTTCAAATCGAATCAAACTAGTTTGAAATGATTTTGAATCAAACTAGTTCGAAATGGTGTCGGTTCATTCGAAATTGTTCGTGAAGTAAAACGGTTCGAATCTTGAGAGATCTGAACCGTCAGATTATATCGAGACTATTGATATATATATTATGTGCTACGAGTTCGTTCGAATTAGTATCAAATCAAATTCAAACCTGATACAGTTCGTTCGAATATTGCTGATATTTTTATTTTTCTTTCTCAACTACATTATCTACTTCACCTTCATTTTTATTAAAGATAGTTAGTTCATGCATCTTTAATGTCAGTATTTTCATCTTCATTCAGATACTCTCTAGTTAGTTCACACATACTCTCTTCATTGTCAACATCCTACTCTGCATCATCTTCAATTAGATAATATTCCTTATTTTCGTCATCTCCTTTTACAACTTTCGGGTTGAGCAACATAAAATTCGTAGTTCGTAATTAGTTCGAGTTCGATTCGAATCAGTATCAAATCAAACTCACACTTCACAGAGTTCATTCAAAACTTGTTCTATTTCAAATCAAACTAGTTCGAAATGATTTCAAATCAAACTTAAACACAAGCTAGTTCGTTCGAGTTCGATTCTTATAGCCCTACTTTTGTGGACCCGTGACAGCTCGATCGCTTTCACAGTACAAAAGTACAAAACATTTTTTTTGGGGGGGGGGGGGGGGGCAAAGCTTTATTTGCTTTTGTAGTTGTGTGTAAGAGGTGACTCATGTTAGTTTCTGAGATATGACATTCAGAATTGTTCAGTACTGTTTTGGAGAGTAAACTACTCTCCCTCTTACAACGGTCCGAATTTCGTAGATGGTTCCATTTTTTCAATGGTTCGGATCAATTTTGACTTCGAGTATTTTGTGCCCACGGTGGCAGATTTGGCAAAATCGATATGTCCGATAGTAAATGAACCCGATCGAAATCGAAGTATATTATTACAGTGGATCTGAATACAAGTGATTTTGTCTACTATAAAGAAGGAAGCTGATATATATAGCTTCTCTAACAACGGCCGACGTTTAAGCGCAATAAATTACAAAATAATTACAGCATTGATTATTAGACTCGATCATTGTATCGGAATGTAACTGTCGCTAATGATCCGAGATTCTTCAGGTTTCTCCGAGAAGTCATTTAAAGCTCCGGATATAATTAATGCCCACGATCCGAGGTGGCGGGTTACTAGGTCGAGATCGAATTTAGGTAAGTGGGCTTTATTGTTAGGCCTGCCAAGTTATCCAGGCTAAATGCTAAAGGATCACGAAGTGGGACCATATCATCAACCCTCAAGCTTCTATAACCAGTAAGGATATAGAAATTTTATGTTTTAAATGTTTCATTTGGATAGATTAAATATAGTTACCTTCTCGGATGCTGATTTGCGTCTTGCGAGCTTTGGCATAAGATTTAGGTCTTAGCAAGTCCTCGTGTTATGACGAGCCCACAAGCGATACCCGGCATGTAGAGTTCAGATTTTGACAAGCCCTCGAGTGATTGTCCGAAAGATTTCTCCTTCTCCTAGATCTTCACAAGCCCTCAAGCAATTATTCGGGCAACCTTTACGTTTGGTGATCACATCACATTCCGAAACGAATCTCAAACAATCCTTCATATGACTTTTTGAATTGTTTTTCTCACATTAGGTTTTCCATAAAGAAGTTTAACGGTTAGGTTGCCCTAAAATCGAAAAGGACAGGAAAGACATATTCGCAACTCTTCACCTTTGGCATTCATCTACAGTTCATCCAAATACTGGATTTGTCCTTTTGACGATGTTTTCGCTATAATGATGGAAATGTGTGATTTTCCATGTGTCTTTTATACAATCAGCCCTTTTGTCTTTTTATATTACCGCTTCGATTTATTTTCCCAGTGGTTATAAATGTACCTTCCTGTCTCTTTCTTCTTTTGCTAACTCTGCTATTTTTCCAACTATCTTGCTCTCTCATTGTTGTGGTGTAACCAGTTCATAGAAGAACTTAGAGATAACATGAGGCTTGTCATCTCTTCTTTTACTTTTTTTCAGGATAGTTTAATCATCTCTTGTATTGCTTTCTCTTAATATGCTTACTTATTGTAGTTTTGAAACGTCATTAATGATTGTCTTATTATCTAGTTTTGAAATAGTCTAATGAAGTCTAAATCGTCTTCCTCTGACGGGTCTAGTTCTCCTGAGAGTGATTCCAATGACCCATCTTATGTATCGAACTTTTCTTATATCAATCATATTGGTTTTGGTAATCCTATTCCCAATAGTAACCCAAATGTTGATGATGATTACCTTTATATCGATTGGGATTGTCTTTTGTCCATTAGTTCATCTTCCTCGCGTATTAATAACCCTCATATCCTTGTAGGTCGTAAGATGTCTTCGAGTCATTTGTATTTGTTAGTATTGATATCCTAAACTCAGATTATATGTTTGATAATTTTAGTTTACTAGTGAATGATTTCATCATTTTGTTCCTTGAGTTACTATATTGTGTGGATCATTTGTGTTGATGACCTGGATTGTAGAATTCCACCAATGTAATAAATATGATTACTCTTAAAAGTCTTTGATCTTGATAATTAGCAAGGAACACTAATTGACAATTATAAGATCAGTGTGTCAAATTAGATGATGATCACATTCTAAGATCATATGACAAGGAGTTGTAAATGTTAATCACACAAGTGTGTACATATGATGTATAGCACCAGACATACCCAAAATGAAATATCATATGGATTGTATTACGTGTCATTGATATTTTATTTGTGTCCTGAATTCTAAGGTTGAGATATTTATATTTCCTGCATGAGATATGCATATTGTTGGTGATGTTCAACGCTCGTCGTAACATGTAGTTATATAGACAGTTGATGCAATGTGTATGACTTGTGTGGAGGAACTATACACATCAAAATATCATTGTCCTCTATATATGATATAAATGATGATATCTCTAGGCTCCTTCATAAAGTTTGTATTATGTACATGCAATATGATTATTTGATAATCATATCATAATTAAATTTTAGAAAATCAAGAAAAAATAATTAGCAAGGATCACGTTCCTACCTTGCAATTATTTGGATATCATGTGGCAAAAAATTGACACAATAATATTTTAATGTTACATGAATCATGATTTTACATTGTGCTTTTCATCCACATCATTTGAATAATCAATACGTCATGGCTAGTTGTATCATTGATTTATGAAATTAAAATATTAAATTGCATTGCCGATTCGAAGCAAGAAACAACCACTAGAAAAACTTGTTGAGCGGTTTTCCACCTCTCTCTTTTTTTCCAACAATGATTCTCAATCGAACTGTGGCAAGAGGGGAGGAATGGAGGGGAGGAAGAGGAAAGAGGAGGAGACCGAGGAAACCAGCGACGCGATCTCTCTGTCTAAGAGAGAGAGCGGGAGAAGAATTCTTTGAAGCTTCAAGTTTTGAATTTTGATTATTTGATTTGCATAAATGAATGGAATCTCGTAAAAAAACCCAAAATTATTCGAATAGGTCCGTACACGCTTATTTGAAAGGAAACAAAATTCGTCTTTAATGAAAATATTTAGAGTTTTTTTTCTTCCTTCTGTTAAAATTGGAGTAATTTGTTTTTTCACGAAACCTTTCCTTCTCTCACCTCCTAAACTAAATTCTGAAGCACAACCTTAATTTCAAAAATTTAGTGTAATAATTTTGTTACTCTGTTAAAAAAACTATCGAAATGATAATAGTAACGCGATATATGTTAAATGGTTTTTGAACACTAGATAAATAGTGAAATGGGTCGCGACTTGTGTTTATCATGTAAAGCAGAAATGTTACAACAAAAATACAACTCGATTGCAATAAAATTTCTAAGTGCTCTAATTACAGTATGATGTTTAATTGAACTGGTCCAAATATTGAAGGACAACTTAATGATGTCATGCACTCGTGTTGCATTGGTATAAGTTTTCAG